>JAQFYM010000025.1:0-175477 GCA_034694785.1 Agrenia bidenticulata | reverse complement strand
AGCACTCAAACTGGTATCTGTATTTCGAATTTAACCATTCAAGTTCGTGATTAAATTCCATGGATATAGTATCATATAATATCAGCCTGATAATCTGGCTAGATTTAGGATTTTATTCATGGACAATGAAATACTAACTAAAATTAATTTTAAAGGGCCAACAAGGCGCTTGGATTCGCTCAAACGCGTGGACGTCTTTATGTGAAGCATCCTGGCCTATTTAAGTATGCTAGTGACGCAGACGACAAAGAGTGGCTGTCGAAGAACAAGCTTATGCCAGCGACAGGTGGACGTGCCTACATCATGCTTTTAGAGGACATCGAAAAATTAGCTAAAGATAACAAGTAAGATTTTTCTTTATTTTAATTAAAAAACTGTAGTGGGATGAATTTTAAACTGTATTTATTCATAGATTGAATGTAACCATCAACTACGAGGACATTAAAGGATTCCGAGTTCCTGATTTCATCCTGGACAAAATGAAAAGCTACATCAATACATGGAAGAAAACGTACGCCGAAGAGGCTCTAAAAGCCAGTACGAATCGGAATAGAAATTCTAATGCTAAACAAGGAAGCTCTAATTCTACACCGTCCAGCCAGGTGACATTGAACCAAAACCCTGGACCCATGCCTATAACTAATAACGTGATCACTACCAACATGACCCCCATTAATGTACCTCCCCCTCCGGCACTGCCAGTTCATTCTCAACCCCAGATGCAGCCTCAACACCCAAATTCTCATGTAACGAGTCTCAATAGTTACATGAGCGGACCTTCATCTGGTAACGTTCTTTATGATACTTCATTTGCAACATCACAACCCCATGAAATGACAGAGTACATGCATATCGAAAAACCTCCCCCGATGTACCCTGGCCATTCATCCCAGCCTCAGCAGCAACAACACCCAATGCAAGCAATGGCAAACCCTGGTGGTGGTAGTTACGTCCATGCAAATCAATTGGATCCCATTGAGCAAGCTATCAGTAAAGGAGATTGGTCAGCCGTTTCGGACCGTAGTTTGTTACAATATGCTCTTCAGGTTCGTATTTTAACGTTTGATTTGCATTAATTCGTAATAAAAATTCCTCCGGAAGGCAAGGTTGCTGGTGGAACTGGTAACCTAGTATCTCCGTGTGGCTAGGATCTCTTTGTGGTATTTCAATTATGATCCCAACATTCGGGTGAAACTCACTGTATGAACACTGATGACTTCACTTTTGTGGTTAGCTAGGCTCACTTAAATACAGATTCCGTGTTCTCCTTAGCTGAAGAATTGAATTTGAAATTCTGTTCATGTGGAATAAATATTTCATGAGTTAACCTTTTGTATTCCTTCTTTCAGAGTACAAGAAATATCGGTTCATGGGACCCACAAGATTCGTTTGACCTGATTGAAAGCGTGACAAATGGAGGACTGGCTGGTGGTGGTAGTATGGGGGAAAATTCGCCCTTATTACAAATATCACCTGACGGCGGAGCTCATTTAACAGCACCTCCACTTGGACCAGTTAGTCCTAACTGTGAGCTGAGTGCGGTACTGGATCAAGCATTTCAATACACGGAGACATAAACACCGTTTCATCACGGCAATCAAATGAGACAAGTAATTTTTAAAGGTTGAAGGATATGTTATATTGTAATAATATACAGATATTCTATGAGAGGCAGAAATCTATACTAGAATTGTTGAAGTATTTTCGCACATTGTACACAGACTTTTCTCTCTGTAATCGCAGTGGAGGCTACCACAACTCTGGCTATTGGGCCTCGAAATTAATTTCAGTACTCCTGTGGCTCTGTTATTCTCATACACACAAAACTAGCTTATAATAATATATTATAAATAAATAAATACACATATATATATATATATATATATATATCTATATAGATGTTGTATAACATTATATTTAGCTATATCTGCACAAAATTGAGGAAAGAAAGGAAATAATATATGTGTGTACTTATGCCTTCATTCTATTAGAGTTTTTTTTTAAAAAGCCCATGACTCAAACCGTGTGCCGTCGGTCAGTATCTATTATGTGTGTACGTAGAAATCAAAAGATGATTGTTGCATACAGAAATTAAATCTAGTTTTATTAAAGAAATCTAAAGCTTGATCTCTTTAAACCTTGTAATTCTCTCATATTATTTTTCTCGACCCTCCAGATATAACCGCTTCCTGCGTTCCTGAACGAGATGACACTGTAGTCATGTTTTTATGAAGCATTTTGAAATGCTCTTATATTCAGGACATGTTCTAGGAACAGGATCTGAAACTTTTCCTAACTCCGTTGCCGAGCTTCTAGTAAAGATTTAGTTTCATCAAAAAAGTGTCAGATTTGCAACGAGTTCTTGAGCAAGTCCACGTAGGTCTTGAATGGAAAGATAAAAGCAGACATTAATTTCTCACATTAATGCTCTCGGTATAAAAACTGCAAGTTCCTGAGCCTAAAGTTAACTTTCCTTTTGAGTTAAAAGTTGTACACCCGTATTCCGGGAAAATCTGCAAGACCTATTATAGTTAGTTGTTAAAAGCTGGGGCTAAGATATATATTTACTGACTAGCCGTATCGTCATACTCTAACTGGCCTCCTAAAGTCCTAACTCATGTATCAAACCCTTTTCCAGGAAAGGTTAAGATTACCATCTGCACTCTGGGCAGAACATAACCACATTATTGTAATAATTCATTGGGTGTTCTTCTCACGCTTTATTTCTCCCATATCCCATGACGCTGGTTAGGCTATAAAATACGTGCTAATAAATAAATAAGTACTGATCTGGCTATTGTGGCATCCAGACCATTAGATAGTAAAAATGGGGAGGAGTACCACGAGTTTGTCCCAGCGTCAGAGAGAAAGAGAAAGCCCCAGTGTCCCTGGATTTCTAAAGATGAGAGTACGAGAGGGAGGGAAGTAGTGCTGATAATAAGGGACGTAAATCCTGAGTTGTTCAGTTATTAGTTGGTGGTGGAGAAGAGGGTTCTTTCATGATAGCTTTTGCCTATTTATCCTTATCTCATGGCCTTAATGTCCCAGGGACGGACACATAAACTTTCCTAATTGAATAAAATTCATGTACCACATTGAGCAGATTGTGACAACGATATTTGATCAAATCCCAGTGTTCTTGTGACACCAGCCAGAGTTTATCATCCAACTTCTTCAAATTAAAATAGATCTCTCTCAGCTCGAGAAACTTTTCCAATTACACAAGTCAATTCCCTCCCATGTCCCTATTATCTTTATATGTATCTTTTCCACCTTCAACCTGGACTCTGAAACCTTGACTGTGTGATGATATAGCTCTCTCTGTCTATCTGCATTTACTGGGACACAGTACCATAAATGCCCAATTCCCACTCAGTCTTTCTCCACTCCATTCTTGTGATAATGTCATCTCATGACCTTTCTCTCTCTCATTAACTTTCTCCGAGCCCCACGTGATGAGATCTAGTACCCTTGTATTAAACTCACCTGTCTACCTCAACTAATAATGGCATATCTCTGAAGGAGTCTCATCACTCAGTAAACTCTGGGGGGAGAGCGAGAGAGAGAGAGAGAGAGAGTATAGAGACGTCACTTTCCTCGGACTGTCTTTGAAGTCAGTCCAATTTCTTTTCTGTTTAGAGGCAATTAGTTGGAGTTGGTGACATAAGACTTGAACCATTTATTCTCTCCTTCTGACTCCTCTAGATTACATTGGGTGACCAGGAGGAATTGCAGGTGGGGGGTTGAAGAATTCTAGTGGCTTGGGCTGGCATTTAATTTCTACACAGATTTAATTACCTGGCAGGGAGAGAGCTATTGAGAAGATTTATACGTGTGAGAATGGAGAGGACATAATTGATTGAAACTGGAGGAGGTAGGAGTCGTAAAGGAATCAATTTCTGAGAGTCCCACTTATTTGCTGTTGACTCCTATCCATTCCTTCTCATCATCATCAAGCCACCACGGCCTTTAAGAAAAGTCTCCGGGGCTTATTTTTCTTACCCGCCTCTTATCCTCGTTTCCACAGCATTAGCCCCAGACACACTTATCCACACAAGATGGTCAGAGAAGAAGAAGAGAGAGAGAGTAAGTAAGGTTGACTATATGCCAGTCCACATCCACAAACCTTCAAAACAAGCCACGAGACCTTTTCACGAGCTCAGTCTAGAAGTTGAGACTTTCTTCTCTACTTTCTCTCTCCTCTGAATTCGGAGGAGCCCAGGCAGGGAGACATAATGTTTTGCAAGAGACCTGCTACAGGGTCCTTAAGCCTCTACGCTCTGACCCATTTTGTTAACTTTGGTGTTTTATATAATCCAGGCCCCAGGGAGTGGGAGACGCTCCAGGATGAACTAATCACTTTAGAAAAACAATGATGACGACTATAGGGCCATCCTTATACCGGGGGAGGGAGGGAAAGTTGGCTTCTTATTAGAATTCCACTCCGGTCTTCCTATATTCGAAACACATACCTCCAGATGCAATGAAGGAAGCAATATTTCATATAATGCATACTTGAATGTCATTGATTGTGAGGTTGAGGGCTCCTCTTCTTTTCCCCTCACTTGAGCCTTATTAAGTCCAATATTTTGATTCCATTATGAGAACATGGAAGTGAAAGTGCATTGGCAGATGGAGAAAGATTATGGGGATTATTGAGATATATGTAATGCATTATGCATGTTATCTCTCCGTTTTCCCGTTATTTCAGCCTTCCTTCTTGGCACGGGCACTATCATCCTCTTGCCATATGATTTGGCTTCTGGGAGGATACAGGCCATACAGGACTGGTTGGGAGGCTAATCTGATGATCTGATCTGATTTGGGTCTCGAAATGGTCGACAATCATACAAGCCTTGTGATATAGCTTTTCTCCATGATTGTCCATATGTACCTAGGAGATATGTATTTGGGTACTAGAGCCTATAGGCCCATGTAGTCCATTTCCTGAGGGTGTACCACTTCTACTTGTGCAGTTAAAGCAGGAATGGTGAGTCGAACTGGCTCAGTTCCTGAAAGAGTGTCATACTCCACATCTCCATCACCATTTCCGCCAACTTTCTCGGATGTGAGAAACATTCTGCGGAGAAAGATAGGCCGGTGTCCAAAGGCTCAAACCCATCCATTCCATCTCTTCCGTAGAATACGAGGAGCGTTGAGGGGAAAGCGATCAAACATCCATCATCTCAACCAACCCATAACTTGGAGTTGTCTCATCCTCACTCATTCCTTTTATTTATTTCAGCCCGTCACAACTTAGAAAGTCATGGAAAAGTGTTTGCCCTCGACTAGTTCTACCTCTCAAATCTCATTGTCTACTGGGAAATAATATATTGTGTAAAAGTAACAGAGTAGCATTAGTTGTTAGTTGTCTCCAACTTTCTCCAGTATCTGTCTCCCAACAATTCTCCAACCCTGGCTCTATTCACAAGAAAGAGGGCAAAAAGGAGTAAGATGAGGAGCAGGAATTGAACAAAGACCTCAAAAGAACTCCAAAGAGTCCAGCAGTCATCCTTAGCCTAAAAGATATTTAGGCATTTGATCCAAAACATGTCCATTGACTCTTATCCTTGTCAACTCAATTTTGGCTGGAACTGTTGGAAAGCCGAACTTGGCTTGATGGTGCCGGGCTCAGTCATCCTATAGGGAAAAGAAGGTGATCCAGGTTACAAGCCGGAGAGAAGGGACGAGTGGCTGGGACAAAATTGAACCCAGGAGTAGATTGCACATCGTCCTCCGGATCTATGAGTTCAGTCAGATTAATATCTGCTGAATAGAAAAAACGGGGATGTCAGCCCAGTCGTCCTCAAACTTGAGAGAGGAACTTGAGAAAACACTGAAGAGGGGGGCATACACAATCCAAGAAACGGAAGCTCCTTGCTGGGCCAAAGTACCCAGGCATATATGACACAACTACATCTCTCCTATCTTTCTTAACGTCCACTGGATATTGCAGAAATATTTCCCAAGCAAGGTATCCTCTGGGACACGAGTGGGTCGTTTTCATTCCATATCTTGAACCACGAGCTCCACACTCACTAGCCTACCTCCAAACTCTTGTACAGGGTGGGTCAGAAAAGATACCGGTCTCAAATATCATTTTCCACGAAGCCCGCATCCCGATTCGATTGAGATTTCCTAAAACTAAGGCAGCTTCATTATGAGAATGAATATTGATGAAAATTAAAAACTTGTCGGTTGTTGTCTTCTTCCATTGAATGAAGGAAGAGCCATGAGGGGTTTAATTAAATTTCTAGGAATATAACTTTGGGTGGAAGTAGTTTCTTAGAATATTGTTTAAGATGGAGCAAAGGAACGGTAAAAATTAATTACAACATAAAGGCACTAAAATTGACGAACTGTTCTCACATACACGTTTATATTATTATGCACGTCTGGTTACAAAAGGCAGACCGGGATTCTTACAAAAGCAGGCCGAGCTGCTTTCAACCTCTTCATCAAAGGATAGTAGAGGAGGCTGGAAAAAATAACACCGGAAATGTGTTCAAGGGCCTGTCTGTCTCTCACCGAAGGACGAGTTGAAACTTTTGTCACGAGACACATGGACGGCATTAAGTTCCATCGGCCTAGAATCAATAGAAGCTATTTTCATGAAAACCTCTTTCCTCTTCATTCAACTAAAGATTTTAAGAAAAATTTCCATCTTAATTTAATCTTCACCTCACCTCCAATCCTTCATCTCTGAATTTTGAAATTACACCTCCCAATTAATCCCTTCCGCATCCTGAATAATTTATTTACCCAATGAACGATCCACCCAGAGCAAACCTCTGCAAATTTAATTATCCCACACAAACATAAAGGGACATTAAATTTTGAAGCCTCATCAATATTCCATCCGAATTGAAACAACCATTGCAAATTAATTAAAAGCCAGCACTCGCTCGCTCGCTTTTGCAGAAACACCCTGTACAAGAAAAAGCCCAAAGCCATCGAAGCATGTAGTTTATTTGATATCGTTGACAAGAAGCAGATCTTACATCTAATGTAGTCAAGCTCATTCCACGCACACACACAATACAAACCTAGAAAGTGGAATGTAGTTGGTCACGGAGATGTAAATTTTGTAGAAAGTCCCAGTTAAAACAAGTAGGCTATAAGGCTAGAAAGTTATCATTAGCCAGTATGAATTATTGTAAGACGGGACAAGAGGAGAGGCATGATAATAAGTACAAATGGTGGGTTAAGAAGCCTGATATAAAGCCGAGGACTCTCCCAGGCTTTTTGAAAGTGTGCTCCGAAGGGAAGAAGCTCGAGATGGGGAATTTGATGTGAAAGTTAAATGAGGGTGAGAAGTACACAAGGCTTTTGTTTTCTCCTCAGAGAGGAGAGAGAGACCACATTACGAGTGGATAAAGGAGAGAGGCGAGATTGTTGTTGGAGAATGGACTGGAGAACCACCACCGCCAGATCACTATTACCAGATATTATATTATAGGACGTATCATTGGGTGATGATTGTATTATTATTATGGATTGGCTTGATAGCCTTCATAATGGTTTTCTATGAAACTTGTAGGGACTCATCTTATGCCGCTTGGATATATAGGATTGGACCTTTGCTCGTAAGTATAAAGCTCCCAGAGATTCTTCCTTCATAGTTCAACAGGGAGAACAATGCGTCGGATAGATATTTGTGAGCTGGATTTTTGTTTTTGAAAATAATGCATCGGGTGATGATTTATGAAAATCGTTAAAATTCTGCAGCCTCCTAATATGGAAACAAAGGACGGGATCGCACGCAATAATTCTCAACGTCAGGAGCAGAAGATCGTTACGAGTCAAGAGAGACACAATTCTCTACTCCGCCTCTTTCACGTCTTTAGATGAACCCCCTGTATTATACCCCCCCCCCCCACCACATTTCTAATATTATCATCTCCAGCTCCTTAGTCTTCTCCCTATTAGAGAAGATGGAAAAAAATCTTGGGAGCCACTCTACCTGGGTCTTCTCTTGACGTCTTGAACGTCTTCCAGAGTCTGTGATCCAAGAATCTGTGAATCCTAGTCACTACCACACTTGTTCAGGAGAGAGCTAATAATATATATCTTTTTCAATAGCCAAGTATCTGTCTCGTCCTCTTGTCTTCAACTCTCTCTTAGTTTCTCCGTCTTTCCCTTTTACTTGCTATTTCTGAAGGGTTTTCATGGATCATCCTTCTATCCATTTCCCACTCCTATCTACATCAACTCCATACAAATGCACATAAACACACAAGCCGAGCTCTCATGCCTCCGTCCACTAATCCAATCCTATCGAGTATCGACGACTCACTCACCTCTCTAACTCTATAACCCGTCCATCTTCCATAAATCCATCTCTTCTGTCTTTCCAACTAACTTCACTTTGTCAGCTACGAAATCGTCAACACCAACATTCAAACAGGCTCAAGTCGACACCCTATATAGCTCTATTAGGTCGCAACGACTCCGGGTCTCGCTCGAGATAGATATGCATTTGTGGATGTGCCGGGCTTTACAGGGAGCCCTCTTTTTCTGACAACTCTCTTTAGGAGAAAGGGGTGACAGGTTTCGTCCAAGATGGAATAGTTTATTTATGTTGAATAGCTTTGCTTTAACGGGTCATAGTTTCTCAGAAGACGCGTATTTCCCAAGATTAGGAGTTTCTTATTATTGTTGAGGAAATGGCTCTGGTAATTCTCAAACTACCCCACGCAGGCTTTTGAGATTTAAATGCATGGCGAAAGTTTAAGGAAGAGAATAAAAGGGAAAGTGTTAGGTGGACAATTTTTGAAACTTCAGTCCAAGATTTCCAGATGTAAAAGTGGGGATAAAAAGAGGGCTTACTGTATTCATCTCAGTGTAGTACTCTTCGATTACCCATCATCTCATCTTAAGGATCAATAAGGGGGAATGAGATACTATCCTCTTTAGTTGGAAGAGGATAATAAGAAACTGGTAATGGAGATCTTCCCTGACTCGTCAAATATCATCAAGACTTTGATAATGTGTTCGGAAATGGGATGAATGGTAGAATCTGGCTTCATTGTACTGCTCCATGGAGAACACAATGGGAAGCTACATATATCGAAGGAAGTTATGCTATTCTCCTAACTTATATACTCCTCCCTACGTCCTTTCTATCTCAAGTTCCTAAGACTTCTTGCAACTCCGAGCCATAGATAGAACCCAACCTGGCAGAAATACAGCTAATGTTCAATTGAGACGGGGGATAAAAAATGGTGTTCCTTTCCCATCAGGGTGAGTGACAAATGATGAATTTATTTGGCATTTTGCCGAGACTGCCAATGGCCCAACCCAATCTGACAAATGTCCCTGCAGCAGCAAACGAACCCATACATCCATTCCCCGTGACCTGATCTATTTCTCTTCCACATATTTACAACTCACAACACTGCCCTTCCTCCCTCCAAAGAACGGACTAAAAAATCCCTTCCACTTTCACTTCACTGCAAAGTAATCCAAGGGTCGGGCTGAAAAAAAAATCCTACACCAGGTCAGGTACATAAAAGCTATCGAAGGTATTCTGTTCAAGGATCCCTGTAATATTTTCTAGATGCTAAAGCCCATGTCAATTCCCAACAGTCTAAACACACCTCCTGGACAGTTCATTTACGTTCCCTCAACTTTATTTTCTCCACCTTATCAAACTGGGATAGACTACCAGAGGCTCAACTTAGGTCCACATCATCTAGCCAAGTAAAGTCCGTGGAAGGGAGCCTTGTTGGCTGGCAGTGGAGAAAGTCTTTTGAGGTGAGGACTAGCCAGAGGGTTGAATTAGAAATAAAAGGGGCTAGTACTACTCGCCTCTCCAATCCTTGTATATACTAACTAATCCTGAATAAACTGCAATCTATTCGGCTAAAAAAAAACTCCTCGTACCCTTTCACCAACTCTTGGTTGATGCCCTTTGGAGATTTCACTTGTCTGGGTATTCCCCTCTTTCTGCTCATCAAGTCCCTGGCAAGACTTTCTTTCCCTCCCGGGTGGGCTTAGGAAAGGAATGGTAACAAGAAAAACAATGGGCGGACGGAACATGGAATCATTTCATCGACCATTCCATTTATTTCAGCCTTCTGGGAATTCAACTCATTAGAATACACTTCGTGCTTGTTCTTTCTATAAGAGAGCTCGGAGAACGTGTGGATAGCATCAAATTTTTAATTATTGGATATTATTCAAAATGAGCTTTAACGCCGAGTGGACTTATTCCTTGTTTCTAGGGACTTGAAGAAATATCGGATTGCTTTTTCACGAAACAATTTGTTTTGTTTTAAAAGAAAGATTCAAGTATTTCTAACGGGTACTCTAACGCCGAAACTAAAATCATTAGTTTGAAACAAGTGATTAACTGTTCGTCCTAATTATATAGAACCCTGCTTTCCGACCTCCTACGTCAACGTGAAATAATTCGTTTGAAGCCACCAAATCAGGAGACCATTTGAACTTTTTAGAATCCATCCATGTTTCAACATTTCTACTGGCTAAATGACCACCTAATTTCTTTAGAAAATCGTGTAATAATTTATTCCAAAGGTATTGCCTAGAAAAGAAGTTTTCGGTCGCTAAAAGTCTATTTAATTGATCTTTGACCTAAAAAATCAGTAGATATTGGTTTAATTTCCATGGGTAAAAGTCAGTATTTAAAAAACAGTTCAATAGTGTCTCTTACGAAAGGTAGATCAGCAATAAAAATGTAATAGAATCCTCCCTTGACCTCGTAAACGGTTGAAATGGGTTTTAATTTCCCCGAGGTTTAATCTAATAACCAATCCCGTTTAACCCTTATATCCACTCATTAGTTCAGAGAGACTGAAAGTTGGACGCATTATTAAAAAAGTTTCATACGACCTCACGAAAGCTCAACGAACTCAATCTAACAAAAAGATGCATTATCTCTATCCAACCATTTGAGCAACACTAACAGTCTGGAAGGTAATTAAAGTAGATTTTGTCGTTGATTTTTTCATGTAGTCTTTCATTGCAGTTTCCAATGCATCAACATACAAGAATGTAATACTTTAGATTAAATTCAGCTCCTCGACTTTCGACAGTGTTTTTTTCTTTTGACTTTGAAGACAAGACTACAAGTTGGGCTATTTCAATTACTACTTGCGGTTCCTCCAACTTACCAATAGCCTACAAAACAGCTACACAAACTCCACCCGTTAATGTCTTAAGGCCCTCTTGGCCAATCAATGGCTAACTTTTTAAGTCCACTTTCAAGGAACTTGACGATCCAGTCAATGTGGCCTTTAAGCTGTTTCATAACCTCTTAATTTGGTGTACATTAATTAAAAGCAGCACACAGGCACACAATTACATTTTATTACATGCCATTCACATATACCTACAAACTCTAACAAGATAGACGATACAAATTGCTTGAAATCAGTATCTTTCCATAATGTCAGATACATTTTCGAGCCATAAAAACTAGTAGGATTAATCAAAATGTATATGATGTATTGATTCCGTCTTATATGTATTGATCCATATGGATGGACCTTGAACATTTTGCAGTTTTTTGTCCGATCCTAACCCTATCTGCAGGCTTAACTGGCGGTGCAGTTGTCTTCAATACGAACGCATAGATTTAATAATGTTTGGTTGCTTTTCTCTTCTCGGAAAGATTTTCATTCAAGGGCCCAGTGCAGATAGATCCACACTACTTGGTAAGTATACATTATATAAGTCATTTCAATGTAACAACTCTTGTTACGGAGTAATTTGTTTTAAATACCTACTTGAAGTACCCTAACCGGTACATAAATGTCACCACCGTGCATAAAAGTCGTAGTTGGATGACAAAATTGGTACAATTCCCCTGTCATCGGCCTGGCATTATTCAAGTGGACACATATTATATCCGATTTGCAAAATACTTGACAATGTACCAAGAATATTGCATTCTCCAAGGCTATTTCAGCAACTTGTCCCCAAACTATTTCTTAATCAATGTCCAAAAGAGATGTAGACTTGCAGTAAATGAGGATCGGAAGTGGAGTAATTTATTCAATTCCACCACACAAAACTTCCTACTGCACTAAACTTTAAATTGAATCTCTTCTTCCACCCTATAGCAACTCCATGATTCCTTAATAGCAACAACAAAAGGTCATAGGTTCATACCTATACTCGTATATCATAAATAGCTATCCTTATATCCTTATTGACTATTTAAGTTCTGAAAAGGGGGAAAAATTGTGAATATTTTAGTCTGAAATCTTTACTTTTTTTCTAATAGCGTGTATCCCTGTAGGTAAGGCGGTTGATATTTATGTACCAGATCTAAATACACAGAGAGTGTGTTGAATTTTGTATCCATCAGAACTGTCATCCTCTTCTGTAGTGACTCGTGGGTCCACAAAGGACATATCCATCCATAGGAGAGTTCTTATGAATAAAGACGTATTTCGTGCTGGAGAGTCATTTCTCAAGAGCCACTGGAGCTTCATTCCTTTCAGTCTCATGTCCCATCGTAGACTTTCCCCTCCCTTTTGGCTTCCTTTACAAAACCTCTCTTCTCCTGTGCATAATCTCCACATTTAAACTTCTCTCTCTCTCTATCTCTCTATCTATCTACAGCTTTCTCCACCTATAAACCTCTTGTATGTATAAGGAGCCCAGAAGGAACTTGTAATTTTCTAGAGTCTGCAAAAACTCTCGATTTCTTTATCACAGAGCCACCGGTCTCTCTCTTCCTCCTGTTAAAGAGTACCGAGAGAGAGAGAGAGGAAAAAAATGAGCCAAGAATGAATGAAGGAGAGAAGGATCACTTGAATGTTTCATTGAATGAACAAAATCACTCACGCGGAACACATTTAGCACATTATGTATGGAGAATATGGAGATGGAGAGGTGCTGGTTAATGTGTTGGATGTACAAAAAGTATAGATGAAGAAAGATTGGTGGTGGACGGAGTTGGTGAGTATTAGAGAAGCACAAACATGCCTCTCTCTGCGTATTTATAGAGTGGAACCCAGGAAAAGATTAGGTTTCGACATCCCATCATAAAATGATGAGGGTTTCGTATTTAAATTCCATTCTAACGTCATCCAAGTAGAGCAATAACGAGAGGAGATAGGCCCTTTTAGTTTAGGCTCTCTTTGGCAAGTGTGCTCCAATCGATAAGTGGGCATCGTGGTCGTCGACTTCCTACACACACCCCCCTGTAGAAACTATATGATATCAAGAAGGACAAGAGATAGAGGCTCGTGGAATATCCGCAGATTACAAGTTCATGTTCCTACGCCAAGTAAAAAGTATCTCCTCAAAACGTCAAGAGATAGAAAGAATGAAAAAAAGGTGGCTGACTGTGCCCTTTCTCATCCCATTTCGATATCGGAGGGACATTTTTTTATGTTATCAAGAGCCTCTCTTCGTACATTTCATTGACTCTATTGCTTTCCCCAATTGAACTCATTTCCTTTCCTCACTCGGCACTTCATTATTCTTCCTGGCTGGAGTGAATGTGAATAGAGATGAGACATGGAGGTTGAAGAATGTCCTGTAGGAGTTATATACCCAAAGATTTCATACAAGACTTGATGTGTACACTCTCTGTAGGATGAATAGGAGCCAATCTACTCGTGCATTTATATAGAAGAGGCAGAAGCAGTCGCTCCAGCACCAGAAACTTTCCCATCCCATCAACCAAGTTGGGGAAGAGACACTACTGAGTCGTCAAATTGATGAGTAGGAGATACCTAATGGCTGGTTTATACCGGGGGAAAGTCCCTGCTTAAGAAAGTCTGTAGAACAGAGTTGCATAAAGACATGGTTTGGAGTACAAGGGTGATGGGTCGGTGAAAGTAGTACATCCATACGGACAGAGATACTTCTGTCTTTCCAAAGACTTGGGGAAGATTTCCTCTGGACCAGGACCAATTTTTCCTTGTCGGAGTCCCTCACTTGCATCTCTTTCACAGATTGATACACGTGTCACACCTTAGAGTCCCGCACTCCTATTTCGAATACACCCATATCTTTACATTTTATTCCTCTCCACCGCAAATCTCTTTAGCCTCTTTGGTATGTATATGGCGGAGTTGGGAAGACTGGGAAGAGGCTGGAGAGAGCCTGTTTGTATGCATAGAGCTATCAGGTAGGATGGGTCCATGTGACTTGGCCCTTGGAGAGGACTCGAAGGTTGGAGTAGAACAACAGGAATTGATTTGATCTTTGTAGCAAAGGGTAGGCTAGATCTCGGCTTGATTACTGTCCCATTTATGATGGAGATGAAGGAACCACAAGTGACTGAGCTATTGGAGCGATCAGTAGATTTTTTAGTTTACTATCAGGGAATACTGATATCATCCTGGAAGAGGGGAGTGGATGGTATGCATTCTAATATCTTGAGTAAATAAATATTGGCATTCCTGACTAGACTCGGGAATTGAAGAAATTTCAATATTTGTCTCGTTCAAGTGTAGCGAAAGTCTGGATTCGCTGGGTTGTGGATCGTATGGAGGGATCGTGGCCATCGTGGCCATCGTGGGGTGCTGCTGGCTCTTCTAACGATTCCAAAAATCCATACAGAACGGAGACTACCCCATGGAGTTTTAGTTTAGCATCCTGTTTTAGTGGTAAAAGTCCATTCGTCCAACTTTCTTTGGAATAAAGAGAGAGGACGGAGATGTGGAGACTGGTGCTCTGGAATGAAATCTCCCGTCTTCTCCATATTTAAAAGAAGTCAGGGATGTGGAAAAATATAAAGGAAGGAGGTAGATGGTGGAGTATCGTCAGTCGTATTTGCAGTATGACCTCAAATGCCCAACTCCAATGACCTTTTCTAGCCTCTTTTTACTATTCTTATTGCATGGTACTCCATTTTCCAGGCTCCACAAGGTTCAATCCATGTCAAACTCATCTTCAGTAAACTTTTATAGAACGACATGGTTCATTTGATCCTTCCTTTTATTCCCCTTGTCAATATTTCCCTGGAGAAACTTGAGCTCCAAATGCCTAAGAATCTGAAATAAATGTCACAACCATTAGACAACAACATCCTTGTAGCCCAATTCCGCCATCAATTTCGACTTCCAGGTGCACATTCACTCGTGGATGGTGGGAGCTACATTTTCTATCCATTATTAATTATTTCACACAGTGCTTGTCGAATTAGGGACCCCTAACTTCTGCCCCACAGGGTATCAATCTTTTACACCGTCTTGCACTCTAAGGAATTAAGGTGGACAATTATCCACCTTTAATAACTAAATATTAATGCTACCCTTGTCCTAAACTGTTTTACAGGAAGCGCTTCAACGATGTTATTGCATCCGGGATTCCAACTGAAAGGACTGAAACTTGAGTCAATTGTTTAGGTTAGGTTAGTGCGGCTTTTTAATTATTCACATCCCTCATCTATAAAAGAACAGATTCTGTAAGAGGTTAAGTTAGGATATTTAAGAACTTGCAAATGTTTATACTTCTTCTGAACTTGCTGACATTATTTATTGATTCACTACAGCATTCCCCTGTTACTAGGGCACGACTAGTCTCTTCAAAATTCAAAAAATTTGAGACTACAATCTCTTTAGAAAATAAAAACAAATCCTCGGGTACTTGATTTTTGTTTGTTCTTCAGATATGGCTTTCTCCATCCAATCAGATCCGAACATCAAAAGTCCAATTCGTCTAGTATGAGCTAGCTAGAAGCTTCACAAGACTTGACAAAAGATCTATTTAAGCTAGAAAAAGGTTAAGTAGGAGTTGAAACTGAAATTTGAAAGGGCGAACTCTAGAATGGAATTAGAGCATCAGCAATATTGAATACTAAGCAAACCCTAAAAGTTTTTGAATAAATGTATACAATACTCAATGGCTTATCATACTACTCTTACTTGTACATTGAATAAGTATTCAGATCATACAAGGACGCTTTATTTATTCACCATAATAATAATAATAGTATAAATAGTTCAATCCATGAGCCTAAACTGAGAAAGCAATTAGGTCAGAAGGTCATGTCAGAAAGTCTGGTGAAAAATGTTGTCCAGGAGATTCAAAGCTAGAGCTGGTTTTAATTTAGAATATTATTAGTATGTGTGGGAAATTTCCCTTTGGCATTTGTTGTGGGCAGAATGTTAGGCTCCTAGGTCTCCTTGTTTTTCCTAAAGAAACGCTCTACTAATGGGGACAGAGTAATGGGATTTTGGATTTCATATCTCAAAGCTTTTGAAGAACAAGACTTGCTATTTAAAAGACTCTGATGATGGCCATCTTCCCTTCCCCCACTCGTACACAAACTAAGGCTCATCAGCCTCCCAAAGTTTTCACTAAAGAGATGAATTATGGTTGCACATTAGAATTTTTTCCGGTCCTCAAATGACTCTCTGATTCTTTTGAGAAAACCCTCTTATTTTTGCCTGGGGAGTCTGCCTTCATATGTCAAGATGCCAGGAACAAGCCCGAGCCCGGAATCCCCAGATATTCCAGCCTGGCTAGGAGACTAATACGGAACCACTACCTATACACACTACCACCAACTTTCTCAACCCTTGGAATCTCATTCCTCGGAGACAAAGTTGGGGTACACTCTGTTTCACTCAAACTTTCCGGATCGACCTAGTAGAAGAAGGAGAGAGAGGAGAGAAGGGATTTCATGTTGAAAACTACAGATGCGACTATTCATCAGATCTCTTCTAGAGTCCTCACCAGGGCCCTACATCCTAGGCAAGTCTTGTGGAAAAAATCCCAGAGTCATAATATCTCGTTAAATCAACCAATCCCTTAATCTGTGTACTAGGATTTAGGATTAGCATTAGTACTGATCTGTAAAGTTTGCCCTAAATTTTTACTCCCAGGAAAGTTCCGTAGAAGCAGATTACCATTACCATTGCCATGATGAATTCCGGAATGCCCTAGGATCATCTCATCAAGTCTCCGCAGCTTAACGGAAGTCCTCTTAAATATGCAAAAGTTGCAGTTTTGAGACATGGATCTCTCTCTGTAACTATAGACTCGTATAGTAACCAAGTCCAAAGGGAAGAGCCGGGATTTGAAGAGACCGAGAGAGGAGGATATGAGATCAGAGTTAAACAGAGAGAAATCAAGAGAAACTCTCGTCTCTTTCGTCAAGTGTCACATGTATCCACGGTAGACAAAACACTATTGTGTCTTCCCTATTGTATTCCACACGAATTTTTCGATGAGCTAGAGTTAGACACAGCTTGTGTCCGTCCCTTCATGTCCCACAAAAGGATTCAAACATTTCTACCTCTCAGCAACCCACTTCTAAGTTCTCAGAAGAACCCACCGAATCCATCTCAGAATCCTTGCCCCCCCCCCATCTCCCCCTTGTTCTTACCAAGTCTTGTAGCCAGAACTTTCTCTGACGGCATCTAAGTAATGCGGATTCATAGTGTACAAAATACCTATGAACAACATATCTAGAGTGTACAAGGGCGTATAGATGAGGGAAAAAAACTCGTAGAAATCCACTTCAATCCACCGCACTGGTATTTTATATATTAGTGGCCTCTGAGCAGAATTGATTTTCATTGCTATCTACGACTCACGTCCATACTTTCGTACGTATGACCATCAAGATTACGCTCGTGGGGATTATCACCTCCTACTTTTGAATGCCAAATTTCTCTAGTAAGGAAGCAAGTAGTTTTTATCACCTCCTACTTTTGAATAGGAAGCAAGTAATTTGAAGCAGACGGTCTCAGTAGTGATTGTCCTGTATGGTGCTAACTAACCTCTTTGAAAAACTCGGGGATTTATATAGGATTGCATTGTAGGACTTGATGGTTGGTGGAGGTCTAAAAAAGAGATTTATTTTCTATATTTTTCATTTCATTCTTTGTTAAGTCGAGGTAAATCGATGAGTTGGAATCGGTGACAAGCTTCCCCCCTTGTCGCGCCATCTTAATCAAATTACAAAGGATTGTAGAGGTCAACGGCTTCACCTCTGCCAGATTAATAAGAGGGGAGATTGAATTGGTGAGTTCTTTTATTGAAGGAGGGATGGGAAATCGATAGAAGGGATTGATTGCCCAGAGTTTTGTACTTTATGGGAAAGTTATAATGCGGATTATACGGTTATAGTCTGGATGAGTCTCTTTCAATATCCTCCGACTCAAGGTATTTGCGACAGGGTGGGTATGAAATATTACCCGGAATGTTTTCCTCCACTGATTACTACGGGAGGATCCGGTCGATTCGGAGATTATGGGCTTCCTTATGCTATTTAATATCAAGCCTTCTCCTACCTAATAAAGGCATTCATCAAGAATGATGCCCTGGTTGACACCCTAAAGCCCATTTCACTTGCAGCTGGAAAGGCCGACGTAATGTCTTCAAGTTTCCTATGACGATCAAGGAGATGCTATATATTAGGAAGTACTAAGTACGCCGTGGAGGAGAGACGTTTCGACCAAAGCCAAAAGTCTCTTATTGACTTGAATCTACTCACCATCATTAGACTAATTATTATTTTAATTACCTCCCCTTATCACAGGAAGGGGAAGCTCATTTTAAAAGCCCATTAACCTATCGGACTTATCATGCAGGTCGTTAGGGATCTTAGAAAAGTTTTACAAGTTCGTCCCTTCGATTTATCCTGAAGGGGATTTGATAGCCGCATCGTAAACTTCTCTATCGTCTCTTCTCTTTGGTGCGGAGGATTATTGGGTGGTGCTGGGTGTGTTGTGGGTACATGGGGATAGCACGTGTTCTGATGTTAATCTTAATTCCATTCGGGCTTTGTAAGAGCGGAGATTGGCAGGTCATAGTGACGGTATACAGGCTCCTATCTTCCCTCTTGCTTGACAGCAATAAAATCAAGATGAAGGACTTGCAAGGAGATTTGCTTTTTAAACAGACATTTACTGATTAAAAGTCACTTTACCGTACCTTTCATCTACAATCTCATCTTTGTATGTTAGATTGAATGCGGGGGAGTTCTTCCCGACCAACCTGGGCTATTTTGATTTACCTTAGTTCCTACTTATATAATTCTTGAACATAATATCTTTGTAAGCCCATTAACATTTTCTGTATGGAAGTTGGGGTCGATGAAGATCCTCTTCTAGCTGAACGATTCCGTCACAAAATCTCATTCTAAGTTCCTTTCTTGTGGCTGACAGATCGACACTAAATAAACCATGTGTACCGGGACGCGAAGCAGATTGAGCTCTAGTTCTAGCAAGATTAGTTGTTCTTACATTAGTTCCACAAGAACTTTGGGGTTCACTCCGTGGAAATGAATACGGGACTATTTACGCTTAATCATAAGTCTTTGGAAATTCGGCAAACATAGCAAGGACACACAATAAATGTAAACAGCAAAAGGACTGCCTCTCTTTTATTTATTCCCCACTTATCTCGAAGAACATGCTCTAAATTATAACCTTATGATGCATGTAGTGTCACGGATCGGAAACGGATTCTATTTCCCAGTTATATTGTCCAAAAATAGAGGCAAAGAGAAATGACAGGAAGAATAATAGAAATTCGAAACCGGATGTTGAACTAGGAGGATTGGTCAGTTGGGGATGAATATTTTAATGGAAATATGAAATATTAAAATTATAGTCACTAGTTAGAATTTGTTTTTTTAAAGTTTAATTTAAACCCTTGTTGATTTCATGTTTCATAACTTCTAATCCTCACGTTGACTGAATGATTTATGATTACGAGTAATCAAAATTGAAAACACTTTAATTACCATTTTAGATAAAAATTTCGGAATAGTGACCTTATGGGTAGTTCTTTTTGGGATATTGACCGATCACTATTTATATAAGGATGAATTTTCAATTTACAGACAGAATTCTAAACATTATAGTTACAGGGTAAAACCAGCTCGACTAAACTAACCAATTATAAACACAAACATACTCAATTTAGTTCTAGGCTATCAAACCCAAATCGGATAAACACTCTGAAACATCAAAAGGAAAATGGGAGTTAACTATAAAGAAGTGTAAAGGTGAAAGTTCACACTTTCTTCAACTTTCTCCAGCATTTGGACTCATTTATGACTTCTCATCTCACTCTCTGGATCACACAATAATATCAAGCTCATGTCCCAAACGAATGTAGTATCTACACTTACTTATTTCGAATAGCTGGAAAAACGAGTTAATAAATGACAGATTAACCATTCTTAGCTGACCTCTTTATATAACAATTTCCCCAGTTTTCCGAATCTCTGCCACCATCCCAGCCTTTCCCTTGAGTCCTCATCCACTTGTCTGCAAATGTCCCTAACTCCTGAATAAGTGACTCAAAAAAGTATTCTTGAACCATCTCAATCTCGAGTGTTTCCACTTGTAGTAGACTCGTTATCTACAGACTCAAGACCAAGATACTTTATAGATTAAGCATTTTATTTTTCCTAAACACTAAGAACGTGAATAATCTGTACAAAGACTGTCAAATATAAGTGCTTATTTTTTCTTGCGCTTCATAGGAGAAAATAAGAGCTTGATAGTAAAAGATTTCCCATATTCCGCTTCAAACGATCTTTGGGATGATAGAAAAGGGGTGTGGACTGTGGATGATGAGAATGGTGGAGGATGTAAAAGTCTTTAAGTGTAGAGGACAAGATGTGAGGCCAAGAATGTGTTGGTTAGACAGACATGAGGATGATAAATGCTCGTACAAGTATTTATGAAACACAGGCATTTAGTTATATATCCCAGAAAATATTGTGATAATTTATTTTACGCCAGAGTTTTTATGAAATTTTTCCTCCTTTCTCCAAAGTCCAATACTTTATTCCATCATATAGGATTGCCATGTAGCCGAAACTGTCATTTACAGTGACAATGATTTCATCCAGAAAGATTCCCTTCCCCATGTGAAAAAGACATATTGAAGATACAAAGGACGTTGGGTTCTACAACTTGTATTCCCACTGTGTATAGAAACTGAAGATGAGTTGGTGTCTCCCTATATCCTATACGGAACATCCCGGCTTCCAGTTTCTCATTCAGCTTGTCTAAAGCTGAGGAAGTGCGGAATGGAACCTTTCTCTCGTTTCCTAAGGATGAAAATGATTCTTGCTTGGAGTCCCAAGTCAGTTTTTAGTTGGCTCTTATAATCGTCACCCCACTGCGGTTGTGATTTATTTGGGACCAGATTACTGGATTTTAGTTGCCTATAAGCTATTACAGAGAAGGACGGAGGAGGGATATAGAGGCCCATATCCTTAGACATGCCGACTTCATATGAAAGGCTTTTATTTGAACATTTTAAACATTATAAAATGAATTCTATACATTCTACGGAGCAAAAGTAAACGCTGAAGGGGAAGGATTCTGCTCCTCAAAAGATGAGATTATAATCAGAAACATAGTAAGAACCATCAAGGAACGGAACTATCAAACCCGAAATTAAATGTTCAGACATGATGGGATAGATATATGGATGGATGATTTTGTATTTGTAAGGAGCAGAAGGACTGAGGACAATTATGGTCTTGTGTGATATAAAATATAAACTACGTACATCCATCCACATATAAATATTCACATCTCTTCTTCTCTTGAGAGTTATCCGAGATAAGGCCAAGTGAATAGTACAAGAGCTCCTTTGTGTACTCCTCCATAGGCAGAGGCATCCTCTTATCTCTAGCTAAAAATGAGGGTGACAAATATTGAAAATTTTATTGCTGAATTCATGAATTTCGGTTTCGGAGCAGCTCTCGAGGACACGTCTTTCAAGTACCAGGAGTTGACAAAAGAGATGCGGGCGTCAGCAGTCTCTCTTACTTACCTTTGCACTGGAGCACAATGCATAGACCATCGAGTTACACGCTAAACTAAACCCATATATACTAGTACACTCGAGGATCCTCATCAAGACAAGGAGGAAGGAAGGCGACGACGAAGGCCACTACACAGTCAAATACTAAATACGAAGGATATTATTATTTGGTCAATATTCCACTCGTCTAATCTGATATACGTGCCCTCATTCTCTCTTGACGGGACCAAAGAACAGGGATTATCGGCATGCTGGTTCCTTGCAGAAGCTTTACAGAACAGCCCCTCTTTTCGGAAACCTTCCCCATTATCTATCTTTAAAGGGGGAAAACACATTTGCCCCAGAGAACATATTTCTGGAGTTAACTGGCGTGTTTTTCGAATCCTCTCAGCACTACGTTGTGGACTCCTATTCCCCAGAGACGTTCTCACTCTTAATCTTATGTAAGACTGTTTAGAGAGTATTTACTTTAAGTGGCGGACACTGCAATGACCATGTAGCAGTTTATGAAGCTAGATTTTACCTGTGGGTTTCCTTATTGAATCGATCTTTTCTCGTACATGGTACTTATTTTTTTAAGGTCTGCAAGGATCAAGAAAAGGGCAGGGAATCTTATATAAATACGAGCTATTGTTTTATAATATTGCCCTTAATATTTGAAAGCGTCATATCTCAGATGATTTGAAATCCCTGTCAAAATTTATGGATGCCTGGGGGCCATCGTTCACAGTATTTTACAGTCCGTATGGACGATTTTGTCAGTGCATACTAGAAACTAAGGTAGTGAAATATGAGTGTCCGTAAAAAAAGGGTTGGCTCTCCTTCGCTCCTAGTTTCCGTGCACTTTCTCCTAATACTGCTAAAACATTTTCCCTTACATAGATTGATAAGATTTCACACGAAGGCTCCTCTCCAATTCCATTGATGTGTGTAAAGAAAGAGAGCACACAGAGCAAATAAAATATCTCTTATCCCATCAGAAATTCTGATTTCTTCAGAGGTCTCATTATTATCGGGAAACATTTGCTTCAGCCCACAAGCTCAAAACACTATGGATGCTTTGGTAAACTCTATTAGGTTAGGCCATGGAAAAAAACAGCCAAAGGTGCTTTGTTTTCCTACGGACTCTTGTCTAGCTTTTACTACCTGGTCCCTCACACACGAGGACCTCAAAATCCCAACAAACTTTAGCCAAACTTAAATCGGATGTTGGAGAAAGGAGAGTCAGTTAGCCCTTCACAGAGGACGAGGAGTCGTTGGTGGAACACACCCATCTTGATTTCCTTTTCCCTAAGTAACTCTTCGTCTAACGTTGTTCTATATATAATGCAATATTAGTGGAGGCATCAAGGAGACTGCCTCCCTCATCCATCCATCCATCGTCAATCCTGATTTATGCTCATCACTCAGCCTGTCAGCTACATGGAAACGGAAATTAATGCTAAAAGACCCAAGATTAACCGAGTATACACAGTGAACGTCTTCCTCCTTCTTTTTTTCCCTTACCCCTTCTTCTCGGACTGCATAATCCAAATATGAGAAATATCCCCAGCTTTTGAAACCGCCAGAGGAAAGGGACTGTAACTCTTGTTCACACAGACTGCAACACACCGTCTTAACCTCAAACAACCAGGATCAAAAATACTCATTATGACCTTACTCCTAGCTCATATCAGGCTCCGTAGTTACGACTGGGAGTTGGGATTACGGCTTTCACTCTTCAAAGTGAAAGTTAATTACAAACACTGCCTACTTATCACATGGATTGGCCAAGGTTGCGAGATACTTAATGCAGCATTTTCCTCACACCTATAGGGAATTCATGATTATACCAGCACACAATTTATTGACTAATCCCCTTTTTGACGAAACTACTTGATTAACTCGATTATAGCTGCAACTGCAGCAAGTCGAGTGACGTCCTTTGGAGGTCTGTGTGGGGTAACTGGAGAAATGTATTCTGAAAATCTCCGAAATGAAATGCTCCAGTAAATGGTCTTTGTAATAGTACGAGAGAAATGTGAGTAGAAAGTATTTTTCCATCCTTGAACCCTCGAGTGTAGAAATTCGAATCTGCAAGTTTTTCAGTCATTCCTTGGAGTAATGCATATATGAATAATGCCAAGATGAGAACCTCGCCCTATGCTCCTAGCCTCTTAAGGAATCTACAACGGCACAAATGTTAGAATCTCCTCGGATTTTTTTAAACGAAATGGGGAGAAAGACTTGCCAAGCCTGAAGAATGTATGAAAGTGGAGAGGAGAAAAAAAAAGTATTTAAGGTCAGGTGAGAAGGAAAGAGAGGCGTTTTGAGGCTTTAAGGAGTGCAATGGAGATTTGCTTCCCAGCTACTGTATGCATATAAAGGCTAAGGATATCAGACGGGATGACAATAATTTATGGCCTCCAGGTGGGAAACAAAAGTAGGAGAGGTAGATTCAGTCCACCGATTCGGATGGAACTCTCTAGGAGTTGGAGGTGGTAATGAATGGCTCCTGGTACGGCTCAGTAGTAGTCTAGCTCCACACCCAGAGACTTCTTATAATCATATTCAAAGTTTACATGTGCATACATAACGATGGCAATCGTCAAGCCGATTCCTCCGGGCTTTTTCTTTATAACTCTTAATGCCAGATTCAAGGGAGGCTCTGTGGCTATACCTTATACCTCTTTCTGTCCTCTTATCCTACAGATCTATGTTAGCCCTTTCTATTTTCGATTCTGAGTTCGTCTAGCTTCTAAAGGAAAGGGGAAACGGTACTGAGCTCAAGTAATACCTGCATGGAACGTAGTGTGTTATTGAAACGGTGGGGGTTTTTTAGGTCGAATAATATGCACCTTCAATACAAATACAAGACTTAAATGTACACCATAAATCTATGGAAATATTGCTCACACACTCGAACCAAGTGAGACTCGGAGCTTTGAAATCTCTTAAGTAGTTTTTGCTTCGGAGATCATTGTAGGCATGTTCAAAGCCAGGTTGGGATGGGAATATTTTGGCACGAATCAAGGAATAAGATCTCTAATACCTTTTCAGTTCAGCCTTTTGGTGGGTCTTCATATCCTTGGATTTTGGGATTCGGACTCTTTGATGGTGGAGGAGTTGATTTACATTAATATGTTGTCAAGGGGTTATTAATACACGATTATACCATGTTAATAATAATACGGAATATGAGTACAGGTGCTAGGATTGATGTCGAAATTAGTGACCGACACGTGTCTGGAGAGTCCTCCTTCTTGCATGACTTATGGATGAGCCATAGGAATTGGGTGGCATTAAGATCCTGTGCAACGAAGTTGGGGATGAAGATACAACAAACATTACTACAAACGATTCGGTTGACACCCAGCCCAAAAAGTTGGTTCTCATTACTTGGCAAGAGGAGGACAGAGGAAAGGTGCACCCAAGTCGGCTAGCGAGTGAAAGATGGGCCATCCTCTATCAGACACAACTTCTTCATGCTAAGGGAGAAACGCTAATGTCCGCATTTCATTTCCGGTTCGATGACCTGGAAACTGGCCGATAAGGCTGTCGGATTTATCACTGCTTCCTTTACAAACACCGGGGAGCCCAGTGAGGTTCCTTCTCCTGACTTATCCAAGGTATAGACCATGTCCTTGAAATCTCTACATTATGCAAGCATGTACTAGACATATATTTGGATGAGTTATGTACTTTATGGCCGCCACTGGATGGTTCTATGATGCTAGCCTTTTAAGAGGGGCAGATTCGTACTTTTGTATGATATAGTCTTCCATTATAATGGGTTGGGTTGGGACGATTGGAATCGGTCGTGAAGGGAGAAAGCATTTAGAAACAAAGCCAGTTGGAGCTCAATCTATCTTCTTTTATGACACGATTTTAGGAAATTCACCAAACTTTGAATCAAAACAATCCATGGTTTATCTATTGTACTTGTTGTAAAGCTCTGATTCATTCTCCTCAATGAAAATGATAGGATTTGGATATTAACAAAATCCGGAATTCACAGTTACTTATTTACCCCTAATTTCCCATACTGGATCATTGTGAGACTAAATACCTGCTGGCTATACAGTCACTACTAATCGGGGAATATCCCCGATGACAGATACAACAGCCGCCTCTGAAGATTCGAATATAATACAATTTGCTGACGCCGGTCCTCGGTGCAGTAGATAACTCCTCAGAGATGATCATTGATCATTGACAATCTTTTTTTGTATGAGTGAGTTACCTTGTGCCACACCGCCCAAGCAACCCGAACTGATCAATCCATCTTCATTCATTCCTCTTGTCCTCCTCTGGCAGAGAGTGACTGGCGAAATGCAGTCTGTGCTAGCTGTATCGTAGTAGGACCAACTCTGGGCTCATCAGCCAGTATGCACATGGTGACCTCGTATGGTAATAATCCAATGACTGACTAAGGAAAAAGCTATCTCCTACTCCACCAAAGTCATTGAGATGAAAGAACGCTAAGTTGCTTGCCGAGGCAGCAGTTCCGCTAGCCGATCATTTTAGACAAACCTTCATCTTCCCATTATCTCTCTTACGCTATTTGCTCTCTTCTCAACGAAATTGCTCAACTTGCAGATTATTACACACCATCTCTTCCATTCTTCCTGTAATATATCTAAATTCTCCCCCGGCCCATAATATTACATACGGCGGGTAGTCTATCTGCAGTACCTCCGCGTCTGTACCTATCAAACGAACTACCTCAGAGGAAGATCGGGGCTGGAGACGCTTGCGTTCAAATATCTAGAATCCAGACCCTGGAGAAAGTCTACTTGATTCTAAAAGGTAGATTGAAG
This sequence comes from Agrenia bidenticulata, assembly GCA_034694785.1. Classification (NCBI taxonomy): domain Eukaryota; kingdom Metazoa; phylum Arthropoda; class Collembola; order Entomobryomorpha; family Isotomidae; genus Agrenia; species Agrenia bidenticulata. Next base: position 148,949 of record JAQFYM010000025.1, on the reverse strand, counting down.
AGCTATATGCTCGTAGTATTTGCTGTGATATTCCTGCTGACGATAATGCTCCTATCTCCTGCTATGCCATACGCTTTGGCTTTTGGATCTAGTGGGGCCCGCATGGGCTAACCCATTTGAGAGAATCAAAGGACGTTATCCCTTTAATTCAATTCCTTCAACCTGTGCTCATTGACTTGGTCGGAGAGGTATTTTTCTAATATAGAGTGAAAGTTGACCGGTCGTTGAAAAAGCTGGGGAACGAGTCTGGTGAGCCACTAACTAGGTTGAATCAAGGGGTTTCGTGCATAGCCGTTTGTTTTCAGTCCGCTGGGCCTGGAAGCCAGGTAGTTCATGCATGTGTATGCACAAGGCGATGGGTCATCTAATCCATGAAATGACGGAGGGGAAATAAATTTTGGAGATAATACTCCCAAAACAGTCAGAGCTCTTGTTGATAGTCATTTATTACATTGATTTTTTTATTCTCTACAGAAAAAATCTACTACTTCTTTGTCGTGTTTATTTTAGGGATGCACAATGTATGTACCCATTTGGTATTGAACTTAGTCAACAGTTTTTGTATTACATAGTTTCATGTTTATCATCATCATGATCTTAGAACTAGAATTTGTCAAAGTCATCTTATACAAACAAGCCTCTCATTTTTGTTAACGAGCAAGGACACACACAAACACCGTTTCCCTTGAATTGAACAACTGAAATCAGTTTCAATCTTTTACCTGCCGCTCTCTAACTACGGGAAACTCAGAGGTCGTCGTAGAGAGTACACAGACAATCAGAAGACTCGTTGATTATCTAAAAGCTACATCATCATATATATTTATATATATTTATAGCCAAGGTACCAACTACTATACAACTATTGACTGGATAAATATTATCATAATTAATTATGTACTCTTTGTCTCCTGCAGGCAATCAATTCCAATTTCAAGGGAGACAAAGGTGTGGTGGTGGCTAGAGGTAACAAAAATGAGACCCTGGAATCAAGACTCCTATAATCGTAATAATTAATTAGTTGTTCTTCGTCGTTATGCATAATATGTATTCATTATAGTTCATTATTATTACTTCCATTTTATTGCTTTCAAGAGGAGATATTCAGTAATCAAAAGATACCACCCGAGAAGGAGACGCAAGGGACACGGTTTACACAAGTCCTCTCCACTGTTTTCCCCCCATACACAGAGGTAGTCGTAAGACGTGGAGTCGCACTAGTTTTATTATCCCTAAATATATAAAGACGAGCCACCTCAACAATTATTGGTAGGAGAGAGTGTGGGGGGCAGGGAACAATTTTTAAAATTTATTAATCCCTCACCCCATCATATAAACTACAAATACTTTAAACCCACCTTCCTCAAATCTAAATCCCTTCATCTACCTCTCTTTCTAAAAGAGCTTGTGGAAGTTGGAAGTTTGAAGTTGGAATATCCGCTCCGATGATGCAGCAGCCATTATCAACTATCTACCTCTACACGAATTAAAACAAATCCCCCTCCACTAATCATTATTACTGGCCTCATAATACTTATCAATCCTCTGTCTCACAATAATCTATTCCCACCTGTAAAATCAATACTTCCAATACGTAGATATGGACCTGCTTGAACAAAATCTCTACCAGCCCCCTCAATAACAAAATGCACATAGGAATTTATCATCTAAGGAATCCCCAGGGGAAAACATATCCATCTCCAGAATCGCTTTAAACACACACTGGGCAAATGTGGGGCTAGGATGGCCCTTCTTGGACGATTAAATCGGTCGGAGAGACCAGAGGATAATAATATTCGCAGGGACGTTGTAGCAGAGCCGGACTGAATGGATTCTCGCTCCTTTCACCGCAGCACAACGGGGATCTATCGATTTTCCCCAGAGCTTTCACCATTCACCATCCCAAACGGATTTCATCTCCAAGCCTTACCTACACAGCCAAAGTCTTGTGTATAAATCTCCACTCTCTCTCTCTCCTTCCAACCCACTCGTATCTAAAAGGCCCAGGCTGGAGAGCCCCATCCAACAAAATACCAAATGATTCCACTGAATAGGAGATAATCACTTTATATCCCAAAGTACACACGCATAATCCACAGCACATTAAGAAGGGCTTTTTTACTTTATCTGCTCAAGGCTTGGATTCAAAATCCTACTCCAAATACACACACCTCATCTCTTTTTTCATCACTCTTTAGTTCCCTAGCTTTACTGAAGTGTGTGTGGAGAAAAAAAAAGAGGTAAAAATCCCTGGCTTCTTAACATGTTGGGGAAAGGTGGAATTATAATTTGCATTCCCAAGTAATACTTGTTTCCCTCTTTGTGGAACTTAGGGATAAAAATAATTTCTTCACATTTATGAAGAAGAACAAGGGGATTAGGCCTCGATACTGGAAGTACTAGGGACTTGAGACTGGAGATGGCTATGACAGGAGAGGTAATATATTAGGGAGACAGATATATCTATAAATGTGTGTATAGGTTCATATAGAGCTATGGAAGTAGTTTTCGCTTAAAGGGTAACTGCTCACAAATGTGTAATGGCCAACAATGGATTCTATTTAAGTAAGTGCTGGTACTAAATCATTTGTCAACTTCCAGATTGTACTCGTCATCTCTCAAACTTGTCCCCGGCCTATTCTCATTTCTTGAACAAACAGGGGGACAGGGCTACGGCGTTTTTGCAGCCCAAGATCTTGTGAACACAAATCCCACTAGGATCTTAGAGAGCCGAGTTGGATCATAGAATCTATATCGTTACAAATATAAGTGTTTGTCTACCTAGGAATAAATAGGATCACAAAGCAGGAGGATGATCCTTATGATAATCCACTATAGCCTGCTTCATGCTCCACTCTTCTGAGAGTCTGACTTTAGATCATTGCCATTATCGTCCCTGTGTTCCTAGCAGAAGATCATCCTCACCTTTCTACCCATACTCCTACTAGCCTTGATGTTGGATTTTGATTGTTGATACCCGGGGATGGAATTACGGGATTATTATTCCTTAATAAAGGCCACAGCCGACTAGATATTCAGCGCTGAGTCAATAATCCACAGAGAATAACACCAGCCTGCACTTATAGACTCTCCAAAGGACTGAATTTCAAATCATTATATTTTTCAACGTAATCACATTCAGTCCATCTTTGGAGCAAAACAATTCCAAGTGCATGGAATCCTTTCTACTCTTCTGTCTCCTATTACCACTCACTTCCATAGCTATTCAAATCATTCCTCATCCTCACTCATCAGACTCACAATCAGACACACACACTGGAGGGGGATTGCATTTCCAGATTAAAACATTCACCACACAAGATGGATAATAAATGCCGGGACGGATATTTCCCTTCAGTAGACCAAATAGAGAGAGAGAGAGAGAGACGGCGAGTTCAAAGGAAGTTTCTCTGATGGATGCTATTACGTGCCCTAATTGAAAGGAGATGATAAAGTAGTGCAAAAAATCCATCCTTCTTATTTTTCAAAAATCCATACCAAACCGCTTTTCGATGTATTACCAGTGAAAGTCTAATAGTTCATATTGCTCATGTATTCCTTGTGGAGGAAAAGCTTCGCTGTACTACAAGCCTCCTTTCCAAATCATATTATAACATTTATAACTATTGGCTCAATAATATGTTTCTCAATTACAGTTTTAAAGTTTAAATCTTATTTGATAGGGTGAGAAGAAAGGTTGGGAAGATTCTTTAGGGATTCACTTCCTAGTTGAATCCATTAATTATACGCACTAGTATTTAACAGAGGAGAAGTTGGAGTGTAGTATTCTGAGGACAATAGTAATATTAGTGTCTGGGGAGGGGGGATACGTAAATAAGGTGATTGTATTCGAGACGGATGCACCATAGTAGTATTATACGAATAACATATTACATCATCATTTCATCATCACACAAAAGACAGGGGATGCTTGACCCAAGACCCAACAAGACACCCTTGAGACGTTTACGATACCCCCGCCGCCAATTAGTTTCTATATCCAGTCCATGAATCAATTATACATAGTTCTATGGGTATACTTCGCAGTTTGATTATCAAGGTTCGTGTTATCATCAGTGAGAATAATAACAAGGTTAATTAGTACTACTCTTATCATTAGTAAGTGTACAAGCTAGATAGCAAAACGGTCAACTACTACTCCCTGTCTACCTCGGACCCCTACAGGGCTCTTCCAGTCATTATCCTGTCCAAATGATCAACGCTCAACACTACCTATACACCCTACACTTTTACTACCTGTACCATTCTAAATACACGCCCCTTTCGTTTCCAAATACCCGTACCCCTACTCGATTTAAATCCTTTTGGAATTACGACAATAATAGTAATGATGATCATAATAATAACTCTATAGTAATAACTTATTGCAAGGAAAAAATCTCTACTCACTCTTTTCTATAAATGCTGTGGGCTGAATCCACGACGACTTTCTTCCTTCTTCCCAGTGTGTGTTTCTTAGTTGCCATGTTTAACGGACTGCTTTCTATTTACAGTTATTGTGAATATTTTTATTTGCTGAGCCCGGACTACTTGAAAACGCTCCCTCTACTCTGAGGAAGTTTAATAACCGGAAATTCTATTTGCCATGTATGAAGTGGTTATCTTAGGTTATCCTAAGAGGTGAGCCAGGTCGCTCACTCGCAATGAATAGTAATCGTGTATGGGGCATATCTATTTTAAATATATGTGAATATATATATCTAGTAAGTGGATGCACATAGTTCATCCTCATGCATAGACTCAACCGTATCACAAATAATACGACCACTTAAAGAGGTAGGCCTTTAAAGTAATTATTATTTGTAAATTATTATTCCTCTCATTCAACCTTCGGACTTATTCTCTACTGCCTGCTCCTAGTTAATAATGTTATGATTAGTACATACTCCCTCAGTGATGAAAGAAGTCATTCCCCATCTTCTAATCCCTACAAGTCACAATCAGAGCAGATCCGGAGAGGTCCTTCCACAAAGCTATAAAAACCTAGAGCCTAGCCTATAGTACTTAGATACGCACTGTTACCGTTGACAGTGCCAGGCGTGGTATTCATTATCGGTTTCTGCATCCAGTTGGCTGCAAATTAATTATCCCTAATCGCTCCTCAATCTCTCACATGTAGTCGAAGGTGGAATGCCTGAGTGCATTAAGTATTAAACGAGTGGGTGGTTTAATTTCTCACCTTAGGGAAATACGGCCACGGCTAGGTTGGAGGTAGACCCTAGTCGATTTGGGATATCTGGATCTAGAATCTATAAAAACCTCGTGATCCTAGTGCCTATTAAAGAGATCGTGTAGGTACATTTGGTTGAGGTAAGTGTGTGTACTTCCTTGTTCGTTTCACACCTTGTCCCCCTTTATGTACAGCGAGGGAAAGTGTGAGCTCTGGTTTGGATTAAACTTCCCCAGAGTCCACCTTTTCATTTCTTTCGTACAAGTGATTGGCTTCGTTAGTATTGAAGCGAGTAGAGCTTGTACAAAGAAATAATATTTTACATCTTGGTCTAGTTCCACGAGAACGAGCAGGAGTGATGTATAACACACAAGCCCTGCGACGACGACTTCAAAGACAATCCCCATCTACAGTGTAGATTTTTTTATACCCTAACGATTTTTCCACCATCTGAATAGCCTAGTTTCGACAACCTACTTGACTTCCGACAAATAATTCTCACTCACGGGCCTCAAAGACTGTGTGTATGCATAGGTATTCCATAATGAGTTCTGGTACAGTGTGGCTGGCTCTATACAAGTCATCATGCATGATAAATATAATAAATAGTCTCTGCCCCTCACCTCCGAACTGTTCAGTGTTGAGGAGTCGTGTGGACAATATTTTGGGTTTCAGACCGACTGGGATTATTACCCCGGGTCTTCTACCTCACTAACTCATATTCACATCATTCTCAAATGATGACAAAGAAATGCAAAATCCTATGTACGCTTAAAAATAAATAGTAACAAGGTGAAATGGCCTTCTAGGTAGCTCTTTGTAAATTCGAGATCTTCGTTTTAGTTGTTTAAAAATTCATTGAAAAGGAACTATTTGTAATCCTGACCGAAAAAGACATCCCCCTTCTACATCCTGCACTTTTCGTGCGTAAATATTAATTTTTAGTACTGGGGTTCAAAGCGGCGAAGGAATCACCAACACTGACTTTCAGTTTGTATCATAGTTTTCATAGTTTTAAATATTATGTGTATTACAGGTAGTTTGTAAGTGAGACGATGAATCACGACAAGTTCTAAAAATGCAAGGACATAATAGGCTGTGATTTTTCTGCTTTTGGTGGAAATGTTATATATATTTTTTAAAACCTCGTGTTGAAACTAATTGCATAAATTCAATAGTATTTCAATAGTATGTCTTGGCATATGTTGAGAATAGTTTTGTCATCATTTTTTCCCGCATCCGCATGGCTATAAGTTTAGGAAGGTATGTATGAATGTTTTTTTTATAGCTTAGAGTAGTAAGGTAGTATAGTATTTACTTATGTAGTCTTGTTGGCTTGAAACTCCGTGATCTAATCACCTAATCTTGACAAAATAATAAGATTTGGGGTAATATATATCACATTTGGATTCCCGTTTCCCACATATTTATTCTAGGATTTCTAGCTGTCTTCTCAGTTCTCGTGAATATTGCCGAAGTCAAGCCAAGCAAGACTTTCAGAAATCGGTGGTTAAATTCTTTACGTATTAGTCGTACGTATTCGCCTGGTTACAATGTCATCTACATATCTAGGCTCTGATCTAGACAGAGCTGGTTGGTAAAACTGTTAACATCATCAAACTAGTCCTGATGTTGCTAAACTCCCAAGACGACGACTCGTCTGAACTCCTTAATCACTGACTCTATCCCTGCTCTACGTTCCAGTCAAAGTTTCAGTTCAATTCGTTTGAGGATCAACTGAGAATTTATATTTGCACTTGACACTTAACATATTTTGAGTGGATTGTGTGCAGTTAAATATCAGTACTTCTGTTAAACCCATTCGGCTATAGACTAATTAAGAGAGAAGCAGTACAACTCAAAGACTAAAATAACATTATTTGGATTGTTAAAGAATATTTGAAATAAATAAATAAAACTCTGAGATACTCCTCTATAGTTCATAAAGAATACAAAAGAGAATCAATTCCACTGACTATTCTGGCTAGACATAAAAATCCACGTTACAATTAATGGGGGATGGCTCGGTCTGTAGTGAAGGACCGACCTTATTTCCAGTTACACCAAATGTAATGACTTGAGATGCTGAAATCTTCATTTCGTGACTAAAGCTTGTAACTCTTTACAACTACTCACCTCGGGAATCACTTGGAGATGGAGAAGAACGTCTAATCAACTAATTTCGGAGGAGCTCGGAAATTTTAAATGTGAGGAAGTGAGGATGAGGATGAGACTACATATTGGAGCCTACAGCCCTCAGTGGAAACAACCAACTAATGAATGATAGTTTTTTTTAGTAGTTTATAGGCAATGTGTTAGTGACAGGCAGGCGGTTAATATTCGTCCAAGTCAACAATCGCAGTTGAGTTGAGGAAGAACAAGTTATTTATGAAATGCCAAAATATTAATTAAGACCTTCCTTTCCTAGTAGAGCTGATCAGAAATCATTTATCAATACGGGACCCTTTCTATATTATGTGTGTCTCTAGGCTAGGGTAGTTCACTTCCTTCCGATTGATTAAAATAAACTCCCGTCCTAGCTAATACTGCTTCCACATCACTCCCTTCCAATAAATAATCCCTACTTCTTAATTTCTGCATAATAAGCTACCCAGGAAGACTCTCGATCAAACTATCAAAGTCAGAGGCTAAAACCACCACCACCACTGCTCTAGCTATATAAAGTATAATCCGGATCTTACAGATTACCAACATCCCATGAGACCGCCTACTAAATACATGCACCCCCTTTCAATACCGATCGCCTCGAAACTTGCAAATCCAACTGTCGATAAATTTAATTTCCATTTGCCCCTTAAGTCCCCTAAATTTCATCACCAAAATTCAATTAGAAAGGATTCCCTTTTATGAGTTTAGATTTGAGTCTCTGAACAGTAGATATTGTATCATAGATGAGATTGAGTTCATGTGAGGTGAGGCTCCCTCTCAACCTAGTGAGTGACGACCTAATCTTACAATCTAGAATCTAATCCTTTCGCTGGAGCGTAAATTTAATACGCCATAATTTATTTCCGATACTTTCATGTCCGTTCGGAGTTTGAGGTATATGTGCGGAAGCACGAAGGTCCTAAATGTTTCCCATCGATCTGAGGTAAAATCCTTCATCCTTATATATTCTCGAGCACTCGGCCTGAATGGCTGATTGATTTTTTTTCTTTTAGATTTCCCAAACACTTGGGCTTGGTGGATTGGATAGACGTATTCTCAACAAGATCTCTCTAAAGATGGGAACGAGATGGAAATGAATATAAGTTGTGAGAGGGAAAGTTGAGTGTGACGAAGATGGGATCCCAGTGGAGAAAGTAAGTGAAAGTATGTATAGCGGATTTGATTGTGAAGCAGTACTGGTGGTGGTGGTGCTTGAACCTCCCTTGTTATAATCCAACTCGACTCTTTCTGCCTAAATCCTAAATCCCAGGTCAGGACGACCGCCACCTAAAACCACCACCACCACTACCACCACCATAGCATCATCATGGTACGTGTAACCTCCACTCGCTACTCTCATTTGTAAATCCTAAACCTTGATCCTCTTGTAGGAGGAAAGCAGATGCTAGGACTTGTGGCCATCGGACGTATGGGAGGTGGCAGTATTCATAGCACAGAGTTGAGGAGATCTATAAATATTATGGGAACTGACTAGTCTAAGCTACGTAGCTTATCGTATAATAGATCATGTGCATAGCCTAGACATCCCTTCACATTCCTACTTTCCCGGACTAATATCCACTCCTCTATTTATCTATGTACTTTATGTATACGAGTACATAGAAATCCATTGTGGAACAACACAAAGTTATAGTTTCCCTCTCTCCTTCTTTGGATAAAATTGCTGTTTCTCTCCAAACGGATCGATCCTCAGATTCTAGAGCCTCGTTCGAGTTCTAGGGCTCTAAGTCGAGGATATATATTGACTACGTACGTATATATTTATATATATAGGTGTGTGTAGATGCAGACAAGAAATCTATGGAATAGACCACAACTACTTTACTAGTAGAAACCTTTACCCCTTTCTATCCTGCTACTTACTTTATATACTTTTTCTTGTCTACCTTAAAGGAGAATAGTTATTACCCTGATGTTATATTTTGCGTACTGGTTTTGCCCTCCCTAAATCTAGCCGAGATACTCAACCACCGCCATCACCTGACCACCTCCACGACTCTAATTGGCAATGACATGGTAGTGGTAATAATTTTTATAATTTCAAATTAGCAGCCAACTTGTGCCACCTTCCCCTTTCGACTTGGCAGCCCTCCGTGTCCCTTTGGCTTTAACTGGTTGAAAACATTCATTCCACCCTGCCTCTGTTTAGGTAGATTCGTCTAATTAGATTGCGGTCGTAAGACTATAAGAATTATGACGAGTCAGTAAGGACCGTCGACGCGCTAACTGTAACGAGTCACCCTGTGTGTGTGTTTGTGTACCTATGTACCCAAATTTTGAACGTGAAATCCTGAATAATGTCCTACGAGATTACTACCTAGTCGTAGCTAAAGACGGTAAAAATGGCTCGATACCATAAATCCCTCCAATCCCGTTCTATCCTAATAATATTAAGTATTCCATCATAGGGTTGTCTAGTCGTATAACGCCATGAAATGTTGTCAAATCCAATGTGAGCAACTTTTTTGTCTCTGATATGAATGTCTATGTGTAGGTATGTTGTATCTTGTAGTAGTGAAAGGGTGAGCAGGTGTATATAGCAATACTATAGGTCCATTCAGTCAATCCAATAATGTCTCCTTGCTCCTAGGAACAAGCCGTGTGTATCTCCTACTCGTTCCTCCGCAGAGATGGAGGTTAGATTCTTGGAAGTAGTGTTAAATTTTGCACACAAAAAACTGGGAACCCGGCCCCCGAAATCTTTTTGTCAGTGAGGGAAAGTTTGGTAGGGAAAGTGAGTGAATTAGGTGCTCAAGATTTCAATTTCTCTCCTTTGCATTCGTCCCTAGAGAGGACTCAACTCAGCTTGGGATTCTTTCTCTAACTTCTCATCGTACTCAATCATCTGTCTACAAGAAATGGTCTTCCCACACAAACTACCTAAGGACATACATTATTCCTCTGTATTCAATCTACGCAATATTACAAGATCTCAAGGAATCCCCTCTACCTCTTTCTATCCCTACAACTGAATCCCCACATTCTCACGATGATATTGGATCTCATGGTGTGGGTTCACAGTATCAGTATAATCAAATGGAAGAGGACGACTCCAACTTTCACTAGAGAGGAAGGACTCCCCCCGGGTTCTTTCCAGGGCAATGGGTAACTTACTTTAGGCAATCACTCTACTACCGGGCCAAACCAATTAGATAGCCAACTTACTACCGTTGAATTGATAAATAAAAATTTCCACATTCTACAATTGGTAAGAGGGAGAGAGTCCTGGACAAGTTTCAGGCCACTTTTGGCAGTTCGTCTGAAATTCTTCTTAACCATCCTTGCTCCATTTCCTATGAAATTACTCTCTTTTTAAGTAGATTGGGTTACATCATATTGCAGCCTACGAGAGCGAGGATGTGAGCTAAGCCTCCGTCGTTATAAATAATTTGGGAGGCTTACACTTCCTCTCTCCCCTTGGAAAACGGATTTTATAAGCCCTCTTTGCTAAAATCCTTTCCCTCCATACAGAAGACTAGGATATACAAATTGGGAAAGAAATTTAGTCAATTTAGCTGAATTATTGGCAGCAAATATGGCATAACCCCGATTTTCAATAGTACCAAATAACACGTAGATTCAAAGCGTGCAAAATTGCTCAGTCATTTTCCGCTCCGTTCTTTTGAATTGCAAATAATAACATAAAAGGCCCACTGTACTCCGCATAATACTTTCTCTCACGTTTCCCATAGTGTCTCGTTAGGGGAATTGACGTGTCGAAATTTCACATGTTTCTATAGTGGCCAGTGTCTAGTATCAAAGGGTGACTTTTCATATTTGCAGAATAGTCAAATAAAGTACAGGGAATTTCCTCCTTTCATCTACTGACATACACGAGATTGAGGGAGCCGAGGAAGAACCCGCATGGGTTTGTCCCACCCCATGAAAACTGAATAGCCAGGTGTCACTTGACAATGTTAATATTCATACGAGAAAGAGGAGAGAAATGAATTCAAAATGACTTGAAAAAAAAGAAATCTCCGCAAAATATGGGCTGACCAATATTCCACAAGATATAAAACCTAAAGCTCAAATGCAGGGATATAATTCATTACGGTTAGTTAGAATGTGCTCTTTTTATACACGGGGATACGAACGAAATTGACTCGATAGATTTTGGTATCTCAGTTTGCCCAACTGGCCGTTCTTCCTTTCTATCTGTTCTACTTTCATTAGTAAGTAATCTAAGGTTCACCCTGAAGTCCGAGAAACTGGTGACTGAACATGCATTTTCCATTAAACTCAATAATGAAATGCTATGCTACCGCACGCCTCAACATAATCGTAAAATACAATAAGAATAATAACGCTAGAACTTAAAGCCTATAAAACGAGAGACTGACACAAAATGGGCTATAAGTTTCAAGGAAATTGATTGCGCCAAGGATCACAAAAAATCATCCGATCTGTAACTATATACACAACACGAGTGAGTCTCACTTCACAAGCCCTAGCAGCAGCTCAGTCTCTTTTCCGTTGATAACTTATCGAATTATCACTAACGATTTGTAAAGTTATGCATTTCTCAACCAGTGCGTACTAGTAGCAGGGGCTTGAGACCTACCTGCTTCATAAATAACTAGTAATCTAGTCAACATAACCTAAAAAGATAATCTGAACCCACCCGTAGGCCAACAAATTCCTTACAAATTAACATCCTCAAACCCGGCTCACTCTCAGAAAAAATCCTTGCTTGGATTTTACGGGATCCAATCTAAAGTAAATTAGCAAACAAAACCTGGAGCTCTGTTGACACAGGCTCTTTAAAAATAATTTAATAGCAACGACAACAAAAGTTTCTCCTCCCTCTTTAGCCCTCCATAACACCTGATAAGATAAGCCATTGGAATTACATTACGATTCCTTCGGAGCTAGAGCTTATCATTATCCTTATCTTTTGTTAGACTTATAAAGCATTTCTTTCAACTTCCCCGTGATAGTCATATTCACCTGATTGCTCTCCCTTTGATTGATCCAAGTTCCATCCCTATCCCGTAAAGTTAGTACCATGACTGACTATTGATTGAGACTGATAGTCTAATTTGAAAGAGGTATTTCATATGTAAACTCAAAAAGGAACTTACCCAGAGTTAAAAGCTGTCCTTTTCCATTCCCACTTCCCTCAATGTTCAATGGATATTCGTAATCATAATCAAACACGGCATGCATACCTTAAAGCAAAATATATATCTAAGGATCCATTAAATCTGATTCTTAAAACTAAGACGTCCATGTCTTTCTGAGAAAGGATCCTTCGTTAAATCGGCCACCATTGGACCTATTAGAATAAGAGCTTGGGATCTATTATTTAGAATGAGCAGGTATGACCTCTCAACTATAGTACAAGGACATCTCAGTTTCTTCAGTTTCTTGGGATAAAATTGATTAGAATAATTTATAAATAAGATACAATATAATTGGGCCTTGGCATGCTTTCTTTCTGATTCCACGGGGTAACAAAATATACTGTTGAACTGTTCGTAAACCGAGACAGGACACAGAGAGGACTCGGATTTCGGCATAATGTGGCTTTCTCATGAAATATAGAGAAACCGTTGGTTTTTTTTCTAGCTCATCACCGGTTTTCGTCGGGGAAAGTGCCGATTAGCTTCCTGGAACCCCATCAAATCGGAACAAAACACGACCGTATCCGATAGGTCATTGGATCAATGTTTACTTACACTGTAACTACGTACTATCAATATCCCGACTATTCACTACCCTTGAGGATATTAATTTACTCGAGACATGGAGCACTTTGTGTCTCTATGTATCATAAGAGATATTTCCAGACGTGGTCAACCGTAGTCGAGTCTAGAGCCTTGATAACATATAAATGACACTTGAAGGGTTCTCTACGCAGTTGGTGAAAGTAAGACTTTCTCCAATGACTCTAGTTCCCAGAGAGGGATTGACAATTCTTTGGTTGAGTAGATTGGAATAAATGCTTGGCCCTATTCTCTATAATACATGAGAGGAAAAGTCCTGGATCTCGTCTTTTGTGTTGTTCCACACATTATTGGGCGTACATATGACTAACAAAGGACTATAAAGTCGGAGGGATCTCATCTTATTGCATTTTTGAAAGAGCATTTCTTTCTTCAGAGTCAAAAATGAAATATGGATGTACGTCGTGTAACCGAAAGGAGTTGGCGAGGTTCTGAGAGATCAATCGTACAACGAGTTGTTGGAGATGGGACATTCTGAGTCTATCTCTAGGTTCATCTGTGTTCCAGGATAACGTTATCCCAGCCTGCTTGAAGATTTAAAATCCTCCTCGTATAGCAATAATAATAATATGTACACACAAAGTCTAGTCCGATTATTGCAATGGTGGCGTGCAGGAGGAAGAAATACTAATTTCCGGGAGGAGGACGACAACTGACACATCTATCAGACTAGGGAGAAGAGCCATCCAACAAGAAACGGGTTTTCACTTCTAGATATAGCTTCTTCCATATGTATCCATAACTAATAACTAAATATTATGCAGTAGTAGTGGTAGCAGCAGAATGTAGTCGTAGATCGAAGCTTCACAGTAGATTGTGATGGTTCATGGGGTTATTTCGAGAAGCACACGTGTGTCGTCAGAAACACAAGAATAATTTGAGAGACTTGTATTATTAGTGATATCCATTCGTGAACGCGGCAGGTATCAAAGGTCCCTGAAAAAAAATCCGGTGGCATCATCAGATATATAGTTACACATAAATATTATTCATTCAATTTGTCTCAAATCCGGCAAGAAATCAAAGACCAGGCTGTGTCAGCAGGGACACAAAATAATAATAAATATTAAGCATGAGCCAGCCGTCTTATCGACTTGTCATTTGTCCAGGCACCGCATTCACTCAGATAAGGAACTTAAACACGGAGCAACCACTGCAATGCATAATTACTTGGGCACATAAGGAAAGTCAGGGCATGATGGGAATGATGGTGCACTTGTCCATTGTATGTGCCTTTCCTCCAAGCTAAGTAGATGGGATAGTTGGCTTATCCGTATTCACGTCTTGGTACACTCATCTAAAAGCTCAGTGCTGTGGAGTTTGGATATTCAATGCCAACTGGCTGGAAGGAGGAAACGAATCCATTCGAAATGAGCTTTCCACTTCAGGGCATTCTGGAGCAGGAGATGCCAAAGACAAACATCAATGTTTCACCCCGTCGGGCAGGAATCTGGTATCCACAACTGGCAGAACTAGCTTAGCAATAAGACATCAAGCCCCCCCTCCCCAAGTCACTCTTTCTACCTTAAACATCACACGGCAGTTGGGTTCGTTCAAAACGCAAAAACAAAACAATCACACGACGACGCTAAGGACCATGTAAGAAAAGTAGTCTCCCACAGTCTCACACACTTTTTTCTCAGGGAAACGCAGTGAGCTCCGATTACTTTGAAGCATGGAAATGACAAAGCACAAGAAACATTTGCTTCTTTGGCAGAGCAGAAATACTTCAACCTTTTTTCAAAGGCCATCATCAGTGGGCCGTGTAGGTAAAGCAAATGAAATTCACCAAGAACTCTACAAGGCACACACTACAATGCTCAAATAGGTGAATACTATGCATAAAATAATAAACAACTTAGATGCAGGCATAAAGTACAAGTGATTATTACTTTTAATCCCAATCTTGGAAAAAGGAGGAGCTGGAAGAGGGACATTAAAATGATTAATTAATCTTCCTTAAAACCAGCTGAATTAAAAGCCCCTTTGCTCACACTATAGGAAAATTCTAAACATTACCGACTCGAACTCACACTTATTTTAATAAATACTCGCAAAGGTTACAGGGAACACAACTGGGAATCAAATTAATAACTGGTCAATCAGTTTCTCACTCAGTCAAAATCTACTTACAACTTACATGATTAATCTACTTTACAATTGACGTCATCATCTCTTAGATATTCTTACGACAGCCAAAAGCTACTTTACTGACAATTTGTAGGGGCAAATCCTACGACTATTATTTATTACGCGTGTCTATCACAAAACGGAGAAAAGCTCACTTACATAAAACACAGTTGACAGGGTGCTTTGGGGCTGAAAAATACTCCCTTTCATTCAAAGCAGGCAATCTATCACGCTGCACAAATTCAAAATTGAAAATCCACAGCCAAGAACTAGTACGCAAACATATTCCTCACTCTCCGACTGAGGTGTCCAATAATATTAATAAAATCCTACACCTAAGCCAGCTCCAACATTTAAAACATGACTATGTACTGGTCTATACTGCTAAAATAAAATGCTAACTTTAAGCAAACACAATATAGTGACTTTTCCTAAGCAGACAAGTAGGAGCGATTAATAAAGATAAAAAGGTCCAAAAGTAAATTATGATTTAAAAAATATTGCTCAAGTGGAAAAAAAACTGAGGACAAAGCGCATAGCGGGCAGTTAAACTTGAGACGATTTTACAAAGTTTTGAGAAGTGCGCATAAAATACTAACCCTGGAAACGGTACCAAGAGTTGGGAATCCGGAAGGCTGAGGAGAAGTGGCTTGGACGTATCCAACGGGATCATTGCCAGGGCCATAAATGTCCATGGGCCCTGGAGAATTTTGGGTTGGGAAAGCCCGGTTTGACGGTGATGCAGGAGCCCCGAAACCACCTCCTGGGTAGTTGCTTATGACTATAAAAAAGAGCAAAAAAAAATCAACCTCACCCAGGTGTTCTTTTTTCTATACGGAGGAGGATTGGAATTCAGTATCCAGCTCAATTTTGAAAACCTCATCAGATAAGATATGGAAGGAACGCTCTGGGCTCCGTTATTCATTCTGGATGATTTTATAGCACGCCCAGGTACAATATTATTAGACACAAAAGAGAAGGAGTGAAAGTACGTGGAGGAATAATGGAGAGAGGAAGTCCCTCCAGGAATGAGGTGGATCAAGGGCCCTCTTCAAATTCTGAAGAGGCTCTGGCGCACTAATAACTATCCAAAATCAATCACACTACAAGACTACAGCAATCTCTAAATTCTCATTAAAAACTACCCTACTGAAAGCCGATGGATCGGATTGTGTCTGCTTGTGCCGTATGTTGTCCCTTTTTTCTTGATGCTTCAAGTTTGAGAGAAAGTCTATGGGATGAATGTGTTAGCGTGTCCTAAGAGTTATTTAAACAGTTGGTCCGGGGACTTGTATGCTATGCATGAATGTAAATCCAGAAATACTAAAGAAATCATTCTTAGAGCACGTTTACTTCTATTTAGAATGGAGTTTCCTGTTCAACAGGGAATCTTTGTTGATTCTTGAATAATATTTCCATTTATATGCATGCGCAAGGGAGGATTGCTAAAGAAATGAAGGCTTGTGAAAGTCGATAAGACATACCTGATAGTGCCTGAGTTAACAACGGAGTATTGTTATTAGGAGTTAGCTGCCCATTAGGAAGTTCAACTGTGGAGAAAAAACAATGCAAAAAATTTCAATTAAACTTGGAATTTTTATTACATGGTTGTAATTCATTAGCACGTTTTTCGTATTAACTACAGATGACAGCTACATGTACTTTCACCAAGAACACACAAGAACAATAGCAAAAACTATCCCGGGTCTCATTTTCCTACTAATATGCAATCACTTCGAGGCTAGTCCGGATAGAATGTGATTCGGATATTTATAAATAACGGAACCAGATGGTAACAATTAGAAAAACTACTCCAAGATCTAACATGATGACATTTCAGCCCCTGTATCTATTACACAAATGTCAAGTGTCACACGCTCTATCCACAAAATTCAATTCCGAACCAACTCTACAGTCCTTTTAGTATGTGTATGATTATGAGCTCCACTTCTTGCCAAGATTTCTCATCTCCAGAACTCAGCATTCAATGTGTGTCATTACTACAGCGTCGGAGGAGATGGATTCACTCGTCTGCGGTTTTTAAACGAGCGGAGATGGCTGTGTAGCTAATCCCTAGCCAAATATGCATCAACCTAGTAGGACAAGCCTATTTATTAACTCCCACGGTCACTCTATCTCTTTTTAGCCTTTTAATCAACATGCAGACTAGCAGCCTTCTCTGCATACAGACACGTTTTCTTCCACAGCCAGACAGTTGGTATGGAACGTCATTTCAGAAATGAGGGATAACCTACGGCTGTTAAAAAGCCTCATACTCAATAAAGGTAATATTATTCGAATAAGCACAGAGCAAGTATTTACAGCTTTCCCCCAACCTTTTCCTCCATTCCTTTGAAAAACTCTAATCTACACCCAAACATTTTTTTTGCGCACTAGGGAAAAAACGTAGCACGGTTAAAGGTAAAAAGAAGGGAAAAAGTAGTTAACTTCACTACTATCGACATTCTGAATCATTACTACGACTTTCACTGCCACTTTTTTATACTCTGTCTGTAAGTCGCTGTGATTTAAAAAGAGAACTTACGTTGTGTCGGACGCCCAGATGCATCTCGGGTTAAAGGAGAGTGGCCTGTATTGCCTCCACCATCGTTACGTAGACCTGCCTGCAATCCCAATAACTACCGGGTAACATTTAAGTAAAAAAAAAAAAAAAGCACATGTTCAATGTTTCAGATGTATTTTAAATACTCATCCAAAGGCACAAGTGAGGAATTGGGAAGTGAAGGGAGGTAGAAATTCCTTTAAAAAAACGAATCCTCAAAAATGGAACCCGTCTTTTTAACCGTTTTTCACTGCACTTCCTGTCTTTGTTGTGATATTGAATGTACGTGTGTAAGTCATATTTAGAGCTCAAGATCAATTCAGAGGTCTCCAGAAGCGCTTGTTCAACATACGTACATAAACAGAAGCCACACAGAAGCCCTCATCAACGGGTTGGGCTTTATGTTCCTGGCATATCCCATGTCCCTCGGAGTTTGGAACTTGGATGTAGAGTTTGCTTAAACATTGTACACACAACAGGGTTACAAGAGGATAGAAGTTGGATGTCGGCCTGTTGTATGTGTGCACACGTATTTCATACAAAGCAAATGAGACTGTCAAACACATTCAGAATCCCTTATATTTTATCACAGCACTTTCAAAATAGTCCATTGTGTTCAAACGGGCCAGCTATTTTTATCGCTTCTATGCTTCTTAAATTAATGCCAGTAATCACCATTCGGAGACAAAGGGAAAGAGACCACATGCACACTTTTCAAGGAGTCACACCTAACACAATGTATACTTTGAACGTGTTCAAAATGTGCCAACACCGAGAGAAGCGTACATACATACATATATTATATAAATACAGACAGAGCAGTAGGTAGGATTATATATGAGCAGATGTACTTCAGACCCAGCCACATAGACGCCGAGTCTCATCACTACATCTTCCAAGCCGTAGTCCTTCTTCTTCCCGCATACATATTCCCTTACTTACAGGCACAAGGAAAGGGAAAGTGAGTAATTAAGTTTTATAGCTCGAGGTGTGAAGTTGCAAGTGAGGCACAGAGAGAAGACGATGAAAAAAGAGGTAAAATAAGAAGAGTTCCGAGGGTGGTTTGTATCTGTCCCCACTTGCCATTTCCCTCATCCTCGTGATGGATCCACTCCAGCTATTCCAACAATCTTAGTCCGCCAATCCTCTTGATAAAGACATTGACTTCACAATACGCAGCACATCTTCACCCCAAACTCCATCAAGGACTTTTTTCTTCCTCGAGGTCGGAGGTGGTGCTGCTGCTTTCTCCGGCAGGGAAGGGAATCCCTTGGATTTAGTCTCAGCGTCTCTCCTTCTAAAACCGCCCATCCTCTGTACATCTCAATGAACACAATGGGAGCGTGTTGTTTATCTAGGTTTTTCTATCCCGAGGAGTTAGAAACTCTCTGGATAGAAAGAATCCACACAAGCCCTGGATGGAAGGGATTTTCCCCAGTCGGGACGTCATTCAAAGAACCCTACTAAATCTACACTTAAAAATCAAGTTTTTACATCGAAATTTTGTCAAATGGTCTTACACTTTATCACCACTTGACTTTTATCATTATCGGTTTTGACGCGATTGAAAAAAAGTTAATACAGCTGAAGGCACAAAAAAAAACCTGGAGTAAAAAACTCAAGGAAAAGTAGATTGAAATTCCAGAATCGCTTCTCTGGAGAAAGGAAGCTACATATTCTAGATCTTTCACTTCCGTCATAAGCACTAGTTCATTATCATTTATGAATGAAACGTTGCCTAGGATGGCTGTAGAACTTATTGTAAAAACTCATGTAGGATGAAAGGAGGGTGGATCGGAATGTGCTTAGGATGAGATAAGATATATTTTCGAAAAAAAACGGTGAATTACTTGTGCAGTTGCGTAGTCATAATATCCCGTAGCTGCTGCAATATTGGCTCTATCAGCGTTCGAAGTTGCTGTAGGCACAGCTGGTCCTGCCGGGAAATAACCATAATTCGGGAACCCTGTAAAAGAAACAAGCAAACTTCATGATTTCAACTGCAGCTACTACCCAAGCTACTCGGGGTCATTTTCAGGGTACGTTAACACACACTCTGACGTTTGCAAAAAAAACAAGCCAAATCAAACTGCTTCTAATAGATTATATAAATACATAGAGCGTTTGCAAACTAGATTAGCTATTCACATCTATATTCTGCTCCTACGTATCTACACGCTTCTACGACCACAAATATCTGGACTGGACTGGAAAAACTCCAAATCTGACATGACATATTATATTATATCCCTAATCGGATCATGACTACTACATAAGAAAAAGTGGCGGACGAAAAAAATCCACAAGGCAGAAAGAAAAACACACATTGATGATAAGCTGGGGCATTGGAGCAGTTTTATTTCTTTGCTCCCTCTGCCCCCAGGCACATCTAGAGTCTAGATGGACCGATTAGTATAGTATTATTCATCATCTAATAATACAGCAGTTAGGCCAAGCCATTCCCAATCGAGCGTAATGAGACATTTGCATTGTCTAAGAACAAGGTGAAAAAACGACCACCCCCATATTTATGAGTGAGTATCAAATCAAACATAAATTCAAAGCTAGCGTCTACATCTGTATTTCTAACTCTTTTTTACGGTTATCTCCGTACACTGTCGGACTATGTACTTTCCCTATAAAATAAATAAAAGGACGATGACGGTATAGTAGTATGTACAACTATCGACTAGGTCTTGTTGGAAATTGAAAAAAAAAAAATCTATATATTTACTATGCACTTTCCAATAACTAATTGGATCAAAATAGTTTGTACACAAGATCCTAACTATAAACTAGGTCTAGGTACATAGTGTATAAATATGTAGGGATAAGTATATAGGTGGAGGGAGGTAATATTAGAGGTAGAGGTGGTTATGGTATTGTACATCAAATCTGTTAGCTATTATGTAAGACTACAGCTTATACCGCACTTTCACTCTCTGAAAGTTCAAGTTTTCTATCTAGCTCTATAATTAAATTAATGAGTTCTACAGTCAGACTAATACATGTGTAGAGGGCATATAGATACTTGAACTAAGTTGTTAATACAGGGGACTGATTTTTCAATGATGGGTGCTATTAACAAAATATTTTTCGTCACGGAATCACGTATCACAATCTACATACTGTCTAGGATTTCCTTTGGAAGCATTCGAGCCAAAGGAATTTATATATTTTTTAAATACATATCGCTACAGCTCAACCTTGTACTTTCTTCAGCGTCCTCTGGTCAATCAGTATTTTTGCTCCTGCCCTGTTTTACATCAGTTTAGCCACAACTTTGAGAAGACTCTTCTATTAATATGACTCTTCCAATCTAGGCAGGGTCTGATTTGGCTGGCAATCCTCATTAAAGGGAAAGCATTTAGCGAGTAGAGTTTAAAATCGAATAGGAGTGACTTGAGATTGAAAGTATGGATTTTAGTTCCCTAGAGAGAGGAAATTCTCTGAAGGATCTTTCTAGCGGATTTCAAAACAGGAGATGTCATCCAAGACTATTGATAATCCCTTGTAAGCCGTAAATGGAATGGAAGAGAAAGTTAACTAGGGATTTGACTAAGAGGGAACTAGTAGGTGTGGTTGCTATACACAAAGTATTAATCAAAGATTCTCAGCGTTGCTAAACTGATCAAAAGGAATGGGGCAGATTCGTAAGAGGAAGAAGTACAAGAGTTTCTCAGAAGCATGTGCTTGCTTGATTCAACCTGCTGTAAGTAGTGGCTTAAATGCACAAACACACGAGCTAAAGTTTGTACTGGTTAATCTAATAATATAAGGTATATACATAATGACCAGACCAGAATACATAGCAAGAATCATCAAGCTGGAAATACTGTTAAACCACCAACTAAATCTAAACTACCAACCCAGCCTATATATCATCACCATCACTCGGTCAAAGTTAAACGTCATTAGACTACCTAGTATTTTGACTCTTGCTACACTAATCAATGGTACGGGACAAAACCAGCTAGATTTACAAACATAAAATTTCTAGCAGCTAGCTAAGATCACAGATATATTAATGTGCGCCAGCTCTTTATACTCTAGTCAACCTTAGGACTTCGGAAATTTTGCAGGGAGTGACAAAAACGGTAACTTAATTAAAGTCGTGTCGTCCCCCATCTTGCTGAACGCTAAAATATGGAGATAATCCGCCCCCTCCAATTTCTCCAACCTTAATTGAATTACACCCCGACACGACGCAAATCATCACCTCATTCATCCGTGTTTTTATCACTCCACCCGAAACACTTTCTTCCATCTTAGGGTAAAAAACAATTAGAAGGATCTGAAAATTAACAGACCTGATTTCTCTGGTTGCTAAAAAGTTGAGCCTTGCCAGAAGGCAGGATTGCATTGGAAGAAGAGCCTCAATGGAATCCTACGAAAGTCTCTCTGCTGCTAATAGCACAAATATGTAAAGTATGCCCACAAAACGGTACACATTTTTCAAAGCCTCCACTGACTGGCAGCTGTCAATGAGGGATCATATATTGAGAAAAGAATAATATTCTCTGAGAAAAGGACAAGAAACACTGACAAATGACATGACACTACTACTTCTTAATGGAACAACAAAAACAGTCTTCTCAGATGAACTCAGGCCCTTCTCCACCCTTCTAGACTGACAGTGACGGAAGGTGTCAATACCTCTTCATACAGAGAAAGTGATACTCCCACTTTTCTACTCTTTCATTTACAACTTTTAATCTCATCTTGTACCAGGGCCGAAAGTCTATATGCTCCTCGCTCTGGAATATCAAATAATATAACGTCCCTCCAGGCCTCCTCTCTCTCTCAGTCTACTACAATGTATAAGAAGCGAAACTAAACAAACTAGGCGGTGTAAAAGTAATTGATACAGCCAGGAAGATGCGTATACATCACAAGGGGGTAAAAGTTGATGAGAATTGGTGAGCCAGAGTGCGGGTGTGTAAAATGAGTCCGACGAGGTGGAAGGAAAGCAATTAAGGTGTGTGAGATTTTATATTTTCATATTTTTATTTCTCCATTTGTCTTTTCCTCTCATCACAAACAAGGAACAGCCCAAAAACACCTCTGTTCCACAACAAGTTTTTTTTCTCAACTAAATTATTGCCATGTGTCCTTATCATATTTAAAGATTTTTTTTATCTCTAACGGTCATTTTTTCTTCTTATCCCCTCTATGTATATTATATTTATAGATTTATTTATTTATTTATTTTTACGTATATTCCACACATTATATCATCATAATGTTAAAAAATTACTTATGATTCTAGAAATTTATCATCAAGAACAAACCACACAGATTTCCTCGCTAGTACTCTTATAGATTCTTACATGCTTAGTGTTCGAAAGGGGAGTCATGACGTTGAATGTTTTTATACCTTAAACCTGTTAGCCTATCCATATTGTATGTATCGTATGTGGAAAAAGGCAGTCTTTCTTATGACCTGACTCTGATGTACCATCTAACTTTTCTTGTTATCTCAGTGGACTCAGGGTCAGGAACTGCCAGACTGAAACTGATACTAAACAGCCTATATATCGTATACTCACCCTCTTGTTTAACCTATTTCAATTATTATGAGTTACTCAACTGTCTGAGGTTGACTTTGATGATAGGACAAAAGGTAGTTGCATTATCTGTATTATATAAACACACTCTTTCACCGATTTCATTTCGCTCATCAAGGAATGAATAACAAAATAAAGCTTTGAGTTGATATGTTAGGAAAACAACTTGTCACCGTCAAGCCGGCATTTTTTATCTTTTAATATTTTTAAACAACCAATCTGTCCAGCATTTAAGTAAAAACTTGATGACCCACCTCAACTTGAAAAAACGAATGTTTAAAGAGAATTATTCCTGACTGTTAAAAACTTTTCCACAAAAAAAATCATGGTCGCACTTGTAATTTGTAAAAGGCGTTGTCAACACAGAGATCCTACTCAGACTGCATATGCATGCCTGTATGTACCTAGTCGTTTGGTAGTTTTTTTTAAACGGGCCCATCTATCTTACAACTGGAGTCCAAGACAGTATATTAGTTTACGGATTCTCGGTTTTAAATTCAGAAAACAAGGACGAGACCGACAAAAAAAAGAGCGGAGCAATAGCACCCATCAATAGAGAAGAGTGATTGCGAAGTCACCAGGGGTTTAGCTTACCTAACAGCTCTCCTTTGAAATTTAAATAATGTTGAAATTTTATTAAATTTTAACTCTACCTCTCACTACATGTAATAACCGTTAGTTTTTCTCACTCCAAACACCCTACACAACGTATGCATATGGATTTATATTATATATTATGCTGTACTTGTCTAGAAGAAGACCCAAGCCCTAAGTAAATTACTCCCTCCTACAGTAGTACACAGGGTGTAACGTTATAATGATTAGAGTCAAATATTTTGGTATTTACCAATTAAGCTTAAGTAGGCATGATGATCTAAAGATAACTACGAGGCTAATTGTAAGTAATTTCTAGAGGGCTGAAGCCAAGACTTCTACCAAACATACATCCTATCCTCACTGCCATACGTATATTTTATTCCCTTGTCTAATCTTAACTTCTTCTCATCTAATCGTACCCCTTGAACACACCATTTCAAGTTTCAATGACTAGTCAACTACTCTAAATGTATTTCCATGACTGGGGAGTAGTAATCTCCCATACAAATCCATAGTATGAAATTCGTGAGGATCCTTATAAATATCAAATATTATGCTCTAGCTGTGCAAGACTTTCTGGAGACACTGCAGTTCTCTATCCCTCGTTGCATATAGTTTTTGGTGAATTAACGATTCCCAATTCTGATACGATGGATGTCCTCTCTAGCTCTGCCTGACTTTACGTAGCCTGATATATCGATATACAGCCCTCTCGTTCTGTTCTTATGGATGAGGATGCATCCTCAAAATAATAGATTGGAGCATGCTGTGTTACATGATTACAGAGTTAATTATGAAATGGGAATCTGTTGCCAAAGGTTCCTATCTATCTGAGTTTCAAAGGATTCTATAAGGAGAGGATAGAGAATTGGGGAGGCTGTGGGTAAGTAACTCTTTTTTCCATACAAGACGGACCGATACCAACTAGAACCATTAATAGGTACTGATATTTCTTTGCTTGAGAGCTCCGTGCTTATCATTAGTAGATAGAATACAAAGTTTGTTAGAACTACACAGACTATTTTTGTCCTATTTCATACACCTTACTAAAAGTTGTCACTCCAAACACGTTCTTCCTTACTACATCGAAATAAACCCCATCCACATTGAGTAATGGGAAACGCTAAGGCTCACTTGCCTCCAAGACTGAACCACTTTGCTCATCCCCATTTGCTCAGGAGATTCGATTCAAAAAACACATGGGTGCTTCTCATTTAAAAAGCTAAGTGACTACTGTTCTTCAGGAGGATGTGGCCCAGTAGTGATTTTCAGCCTGCATAGCCCATCAGAGATGATGGAGACCAAACTAGCTGCAAAGGGGGGTCATCTGCAAATAATTACGGCAGTAAGCCATAGGAGAAATCAACGAGAGAGGAAGAGGCGATACAAATTTACGAATGGATACCAAATTTAAGCCAATTAATGCCCTACGTCACCTATTCACAATAACCAAAATACATATTGTACAAATAACAATGAAAGCTCATATCCAATCCACAACTTTCCCTGTATGTCGAGGCTGTTTGTTCGGGGGGAAGCCATCCCTCCTTTCTTACTAATTTCCCATTTATGAACTTAATGAGAACGTTTCCACATATTCACTTTTCCGACAACTATGAACACAAGAGTACATGCAATCCACAATGTTAGATGGGCACAAATGCCAGTAATTTACTCGGAAATTCCCTCACAACGGCCCACCCTCATTGATTCACTCGTGTATTAATGCTTTATATTGATCGTACTTGAACAGTGAACTGACTTGAATGCTCAGATGGATAATAGAAATGTCAAGCTAAAGATATTCCAGTGGTAGTCATGCACCCTGTAGTTCTATAAATAGCAGCATTTGCGGTTTCTAAATGACGGGAACAACGAGCTTCGCAGCTCTTCATCCGGTGAATAGAAAGCTGACAGGAAGGCCGTCATGTTTTTGAATGTAGAGGGGCTCAGAGACTACATGCAGAATTTTGGTCGAATCAATGGTGTGTGAAAATGATGGATGAAATATGTCTGGCGAAAAACAGCAAGGGATTTCATGATTTCCATTCAGGACATGAACCACACGTTATGAAAATGCCCTAAGCGACTCACAGTCAGATATTACCACTTTCTCCATTAAGTTGGAAATCGATGAGAGCTCAAAGATCCAAACTCCACCAAGCCATGTACATAACATTAAAGCAATTGCCCTATGAGGGGTATTAAATATGAGCATGCGAATTACTTGAACCTTTCTTGGTCAACTTTTGCTCAACAATATTTTTATCATTTCTTTAGAAATTGGTACTTGATGTGGTCCCTAGCATGAGGTTGATTAATGCCCTAGTGGGACAATACTAATACGGAGCTCAATTTATCCGGTTTCTTAAGTATCCTCTCTCTACCTCTCTCTCCCCTTCTTTCTCGGTATTTTTTGTAATACAAAACAAAGGAAAAGAAATGCACGTGAAAATCATTACTGGGCTGGTCTTTTAATGTAAATGAAACAGCTGCCACTACATAAAGTTAGCCCTCTAGACAGTTCTAAATCATCAAATAGGCATGTCTGTTGGTGTGCCAAAGATGAACTTTGTTTTAAGTAGTATACATTGTATAGGAAGACTAGTAACTTTGAACATGGCAGGTAATGAAACAAAAAAACTCATGGATTAATCTCTTTTTTTAAATGACAGCTTTTTACAGGGTCGACGGTTTGTGTGTAGACAACGCTATGGTACCCTTTGTAAAATTCGTCTGTCCATCAGAATGCTTCCATTTGTGTTCAATTTTTAAAATACTCTTCACCACACCACCAACCCGACGAGCAACCGCTTTCCTGACTTATTGCATTTGGTTCATCACATTAATAACTGTAACACGTACTTATGTGTGTCACAAGATTTGGATCAAATTAAATACAGAGTCTGGTATATATATGTATAGGATTGATTATATAGCACGTACGTTACGTAGAGATAAGAATAGTCTCAGTAAAAAACCATACACGTATGTACTAGAAAACTTAACAATCGTGGTCATGAGAAAAATATTCGGAGTTGGAAGCATAAATATTATATCATGATGAATTAAAATAACTGCCCTGTCTTGACACTATCAACAGATGACTTCACTACACTTATCTTGTGTGTTCTTTTTGAGTGTGAAGCAAGAATGAAATGATTTTCGGACCAGAATAGCACTGATTCCAGCATTCACAGTTTCATAGAGTACAGACAGTCGATTGGATAAGGTAGGCATAAAGGGGTACCTGTCGGGTACGGCAGACCGAATCCAGCATATCCAGAGTAGCCACGTCCTGCTGCGTACGCTGCATACGCTGCTGCTGGAAAGCCTGGTCAAAAATCAAAAAGAGCTTTAGTTTATCCACAGGCAATGGGAAAGGTCCAACATTTAAGCAATAAATATTCTTTGCCCTTTAGAGAAAAATAAAAGGGGTGGATCACTACGAGTAGTACGTATAGCAAGGACTTTGGGTTATTGCCAAAAATTACCAGAGAAACTGACCCTAAAGGGAAGAAGCTGATAAATATTATAAGTAGGAGGACTATGTGTGGAGGAATGACCAAAGAACAAATCTTTGGGACACTACTATGACGAGAAGGAATCTGGAGGGTGGAGGGGACATAATAATATTATACAGATAGCACTATCCCCATTCATCAGGGATCATACTGCTCTGCACACAAGGATCAAAACTATTTTCACCGAGATTCAGACCTTTCACGCTCAACACCGAATTGGGTTCCAACTTTCACACCATCATAAATTTCTAATGTCGGAGAGTTGGAGATGCCAGCCTTTTAATCTACCCCACACCATCAGACTCATATCACATAACTACATTGTGTGCTACATATCCACTACTACTGCTACTATGTGCTACTCTTACTACGCGCTACCAGCGTACAAACGTCTTCTTGGTCATCCATCTTTCCTTAAAGCTCAACGAAAACTGCGAGCCAGCGAGGTGTGTAAGTTATAAGAATATAATCTGCAGCAGCGTGCTCAGAAAGATCAGAATCAGTGTGAAAACAGCTTTTTGGATGCACGGTCAGCACTTTTGAAAAAGAGAGAAAAAGATTAGAGAGAGAGAAAGAGAAACGAGATCTCATGCAAGGTAAGGGGGTTTAAATTGGGCCAGAGGAAATGGAATACGAGTACTCGAGATGAAGGGGAAAAGTCATCTAAACAGGTTCCAAAAAATCAGAGGCAATAAATAACTTATCGACATTTTTAAATGGCTCACAATAACATGTGAGACACTTAGATGGACTAAAAAACAACTACTAGACTATAAATTACTACTCTAAATTATTTAGACTATTGTGACTAGTTCACTATCATTACTCTCTGGCTTCCAATACCGACCGGCTGCTCCTGCCTGTGTCAAACGTGTCAAGGAAGAGTTACAAATAGACATCAATTTCAGCCCCCTTGTCCTACCCACACGCCAATCAGTCAACAGTCAATGCCAAGCATTGTCATAGAACAATACGCTCTGAGTCAAAAAAAAAATACACTGGGCATTGTTTGAAACCCTTCGGAGTCGAAGAATTCCTGACACATGGGGCTTCACACAGGAGCAGAGAGACCGGATATTGGAAACAGAAATCTACTCTAACGGACGACACGTGTGGCTAATATTCTCATCAGGGACAGGCCTAAATTTTCAAACAAAAGGTTATATATACCAAGTAAGTAAGTGTACCACAAAAGGAGAAACGTACTACTGCAGCTGGATTTAAAAATAATAAAGTCATTACTATCATGTCACACTACTACGACCTAGACTAGACGATGACAAAAATGTAAAAAAAACATTTTAAAAAAACAGCCAGCGTTAATACATCAAGTACTTACTTTGTACCTATCTCAATCAGCAAAAAAGTTTTATGTACTTACGAGTACGAGGACATGGAATTGAAAGAGCAAGTACCTGCTCCAACAGACTCACTGTCAATTTCAGCAGGAGATTAAAAAAAGCACTTAAGACCAACACAACCAAGAAAATATTTTACTCAAAAAACCGTTACGAGGGGAAGGTACTTTCTCCAATGGTGTCATCGACTGTCTGTTAGTCCATCAATGGAGTTGGATTGATTGCAAATGGTGAATATATACAAGCCAACCTGTTATTTTGCATAGGTACATACATACTTTGGCACAGGACACAACAACTTCTGATTACGACTGCTATTGTAAATTACAGTAACTGCTGCTGGGCTAGGTATACTTTGGAATAATAATGTAACCAACCGTACTGGAATAACAATAATGATAAGCTGTCTCAATGTCCTCAACAATAGTCAAAGAATGCACCTCTCTCTGCTGACTACGCTCTATAAGGGGTACTTATATACTTTTAAGGGAAAGACTCTGGACTTCAAAAGGTCCTCAATCATTTGTAAACTGGCTGTACACTGACGGAAGAGTATTAACCACACGGCTCCAAAAATATCAAACCATTTTTAATTGTTGACATACCATCAGGCAACGCTCCCAAAGACCACATTAAATCTATAATAATGCGAGCGGCATAAAAGGAAAAAGAGACAAATATCAAGTCCTCAGTCAATACATCATTTCAAAACTCGGCTCAATGCAACTAGCAACTCTTGAATATCGAACAGGATTCATATGTGAGGGAGTGTGGTAGTACGGGTTGTGTGTTATATATAAGAAACAATTTCGTGCTGTGTCATTCGAGCAATAATTGATCAGTAAGAGTAGATTAGTCAAGTCAGAAGTGAGCATTGCAAAACGTCCATAGATTCTCAAATCCGGAGTCACAATGGCTCCCAATTATATTTATGCCCTCCATCACTAAAATGAATCCTCCTAATTCTATAGTTGAGCCGAAATTAATGCTTTGGCTCATACATATATTTTTTATCATGTCATGTCCTCCTGTCGTATGCCTTGTGCCATGTTTAGGGATTAAATGCAGAGGATTGATTCTTCGGATGTGGGGACGGGAGCGTCCATCAATAGCGACCCCAACTAGATGTCCATCCAGGGATTTTCTCTCACTTTCTTTTCCTTGTCCAAGCATGAAAACTTCTGATCTTATACTACTATAGGCACTACAATAATATGACTCAACTCTTTACTAGTCCAATGTCTCAAAGATGGAATACCCAAAACAGATAATTCTATCTTTCCATATACACTGTTCCCAGAGGACACTCAAGTGAAAGTCTTTGATATAGAGAGACAGAGAGCGAAATAAAAAGAGACAGTCCCTCCGCCGAGTACAGAGTACACGTACTAAATCGTTGAGGAATAATTGAGAGTTTTTTGGAGGAGACAGGTCGTCAGAAAGATCAGTAATTAAGTCCACGAGCTACACACAGAAGAGCGTTAACAAGGACAGGATTAGTAGTAGTGAGTTGAGTTATCATACAATGTAATTAAAGTAGGGGTAACAAATGAAAAAAAAACACGACGGAGAAAACAACAGACCTGACATTATATGCAAAAGGTAAGGCATTTTGGAGACACGTGAGTAAATTCAAGTATACCGATCAAATTTATTGACTCAGTCTATACAACGAGCGGAACTAGCTACGATCAGAAAGTTCGTCCTATTATGAGACACAACAACTACCCTACATCACTGACTACAATTAATGGTATTACGACTTTCACTACGATCAACGTAGGCAGGGGTCCGGTCGTACAATAAGACCAACCGTGCCTCGGTGTAACTCGGTTATATAGTTAAATAGTAAATTACAGAGTGATAAATCTACAATCTGTGGAGGTGAACTCTCAATTGCAGTAATTAGGACTGTTGGTAAGTTTTCAATTTACAGGCCTACATACTTACTTAGTTACGAGTACGACTCAAAGGTAGAAGGTAAGGTGACAACATCAACAACAAACGTAGGAGATTAACAAGTACAGCTCTAAGAGTATAGAATTCAGCCAAAGGTGACCTTTACTCTAATTTAAGTTTGTTACGGTGGTAGAGTTGACTGAGATTCCATTCATAGATTACTACTACACACTCATCACTCAAAAATAAAAACTACTCCTCTGCTCTTCAACTCACTGACTGGCATTTATAGCATCACCACTGACGAAACTGCTTAGCTTACATACTTCATCAACAAGCTAGCCACTAGCTACACAATATTAGAGGTACAAGACAAGTGGGCACTTTAACCCTACCCACCACTACTTTAAGTAAGATTAAAGTTTAAATACGTTTGGCTTAAAAAAACTGACTCAACGCTTATGGTCTAACAAACCTACCCCCCAAAAATCCCCTCAACTCCATCATCCACAAGAAGCCGTTATTCATAAAACAGAACCTCTCAGTGTGTGGAACCTGTGCTCCAAACTACCAACACTCGCCAATGCCATTGCTGCCACCCCCCTTCCATCCTTCTTACACAATTAACTATCTAACAATTAACACTCTTTAATATCTACGAGTAAGATCTACAATTATTTCCGCCTAGACGACAAGCACGCATCAAAGTTATTGCTTTTGGTTATAGTTCCATTTCGGGGTCATTGTATTTTATCTCCACGTCTCATGTTGTATGTAGAGTAGCTCCTAGGAAGTCACTTCCCCTTGTCCAATATCCTTCTACTCTCTCATTTGATGATTATCTCACACTAATTTATTGACTCCCTCCCCAATGAGTCAATCTCCACTTTGGAGTAGTTTGGAGTCTCAACCACAATGAGCTCCATCCTCCCCTTTTTGACACTCTAAGCTTTACCTTTTAGGCCAATTCCCTATTTCCCTTAACTTCCTCATCCCATATCCTATCCGAGAAAGGATTGACCTTCCTTTTAAATCTCATGACCCTCCGTCACATTTATGGAGACCATGCAACTACCTAGATCTCAAGCTACTCCTTTCACTCATCGACAAGCCTCACTTTTATTGATGGAGCTAGAATAAGGAGGATGTGTGCAAGGTTGATTTCATATAGGGGACAGAACATGATGATGAGATCAGAGATGATCTCTTCTCTTGCTGTATTATTGGACCTATCTGGAAAATATGTTTATGCACTAGTATGGAATTGTATCATCTATTCAGCTCAACATTGAATCCACTGATAAATGACAGTTGGACAACTTTTTTTTTATGCAATTGATTTTTTTTAGCCCATGCACTCCTGTTAAAGGAAAACTATGGCTTGGTGTAGGGAACTGAGAAATGTCTAAATTATGGAATAAAATACTCTTCTTCTAGGCAGTGGATATTTGATACCTAAAGATTTCTAAACTATTTGGCCTTTTTCAGATCTTAATGTATTCTACAACTATGTTGTTTTAGGTAACGTTTTTTTAAATATAAGACTTGCAATTTTGCATTTAATACTTAGGGAAGACTTTCCTGAAATACTGAATATTGTAAACTGAGAAAATACTATTCTATCATTTGACTAGTCTAATCAAGGGCAGCAATGTCTACAACAGATTGCTCGCCTTGTATTTGCTTCTATTAATCTAAATGAATTATTTAAAACCCTATGCAGTTTTACCTATTACTCGATCTTATAAATGTCCAAGTGGAGATATTGACTGATAACTAAGGCAAATGGTTAAGAAGAAATTAAGCCCTCGTGTAGTTGTACTTGTGCTAATGGCGAACTTGATAGACTATATACGATAACTCCTAGTAAGACTGTTCATAGAAGACTAGTTCCATTACAAACGACTATAAACAGAATAGATTTCTAATTTCCTAGAAAAATACACCTGCTCCCGTCACAACCTTTTAGTCTTTGATTGGTGTCTTTTATATGAGCATTGATCCTTATGCTCATTGCAAGGCTTCAATCTACGATGACTTGATTCGTCAGATTTATTGTTTCTCTGCTTAGCATTCTCGAACGCATCCTATTTAAATGGTTCTTCAAGTGGCAACATTGGATATGCGACAATCTCATTTGTTTTATTTTTTGCGTACGAAGACGACTTATCCAGGTAAAATACTAAAGACTGATTGGCACTAATCATTGCGTCTGATACGACTGTAACAGCCTATATGAACTTATCTCCATGCACCCTTCTAAAAAGGTAGCTCAGTCATCACTAGAAATTGAGCTTTCTCGAACACCTATCATTCCTAGGTCTACAAAATCTAGTCAGTATTCTAAGGATATGTATACCTAATTATCTAAACGTTACATAAGGCTACACCTTATCCTATTCGACTCAAATACCTTGGTAAATACAACCTGATTTTGATAGGTATACAATAGTCATCACATGACGGAAAGATGAGGTGTATTTGGTTCCTCTTTTAGGCCGGAAATATGAGAGTCTTCTATGAAAGAACAGAGACGGCATTTATTGAGACGGACTAATTTCGTATGGCCATCCTGGTTAGATCTATACTCCATTAATGAGCTGATTTACTATCACTATAAATGGTCCAGTAACCAAGTACATGATGATGTTAACGTAGTGCTAATCTAGATACCGACAAGGACATCTAAATCTATAAATCTACTCTTAAGCTATACAACTAGGGGTGCAGAAGAAGACTCAACAATCGAACTTGATTTTCTCAATTCTCTGAGCTTGATTTCCAACAATGGACTTTCCCCATTTTTTAATGATACCAGACTAAAAGTTTTTCGTGTTGCTGTGCCGGAGTGAATTTGAGTTTAGAAGGACTACATTCTCAAGTTTCCTCGACGTCATTCATCGTTAGGGCTCTTCAATGCTACGGTGCCTAACTAAGAACGGACTGAACATATTCTGTCGAAAAGTATGTAACTGTAGCCAAGTTCGATTAAAACGGTAAAAATGATCAAGTTGTGATTATATCTCATTATATGATTGGCGGAGATAAAACGCTATCCCTATGTACATATGTTTGGAGAATGGTATACATTTGACATCCTCAGCCACCAGAGCTAATATGGATGATGAACATAAGGATGGGCTCTATCTCAAATACCCACTGCCTGAATGGGAAGCATAGTTAACCCGATGGGATTGATGGTTATCCCACCCGTCTGATTATTGGGATTTGTGTGATGATTTGAGAAAACACCGAAAATATTTTTCGAAGTCAGATACGGACTGGCAGTATGCTCGAGAGCGGACAGGATGTGATGTGTCCGAGAGTTGCCGGACAAGGAAGACGAGTGGGTGGCAGCCGCCGAGGCTGTGGCAATGGGGATCGCATAAGGAGTGTATCTGATGGAAGTTGGAGCCGCATGGGCCGCGGCCGCGCCAAGTGCTGGAATTAGAATGAACTCACCATAGCTCGCTCCACGGGTTGAAGCTCTCGTTTTGGCCATGTTCGCCGGCAGCATTACCTCCTTTGGCTGAGCCTTTTTGCACTCCACCTGTGCAATTGAAACATCCTATCAATTCATTACAAATCTGCTTAGAAAACTATCCAAATCATCGCCCCCTGTAAAAATCCTAATAAAAATTCCAACTTTCTCTCCGCCTCGAAGGCCATATCAAATAAAAGGGAAAAGACTCTACCATTTTGTTGTTTATCTCGTGGAAATGTATTTCGCAGACTTTGTCGACGACATCCTCGTTCTGGAAAGTAACGAATCCAAAACCTGTCAATCACAAAGATAAAATAGTAATAACATGTTCTCCGTTTGCATCATGGAAAGCACAAACAATCATCTTTGACTAAGATAGATGAAGGATTGAATCGGGGAAGGAAAACAGGTAAATATAGACTCCGTCCTACAGACTCTTCCTACTCTAAGACTCTACACAATCTCCGACTCCTTCGATGCTTGACTGCTCAGAAAAACCCGAAGGGGAATGGAGCTTGTCCCTAAAGCACCAAGATTTGCTTTCTTGACATTCATGAGCTAACAAACACTAATGATTATGTGGAAATGGTGAGGACAAAAAACAGCGGGGATCCAGTTCAGAGATAAAAATTATTACAGTCTTGACGTGATAGTGCACCACCATCATGCATCATCCTCCCACGTAGATCAGTAATGCAGGTGACTGGAAAGTGGAAATACTCAGTACACAAACAGTTCGTAGAAAAACTCTGACAGTTCTTGGATGAGGTCGATGAGGACACCAGAGAGGTTCTTATTAGCACCAGCACAGCATCGCCGTCTCGCACGTCAACCAACCCCAAGAAAAGTTGTCAGGTGTTTGGACTCCGGAATGCTCATTGACATACCTCGAGACCCATCTTGGCAATCTACCCTCTATATTTTTTGCTAATTAACCACCGAAAATCTTTAACAAATCGTTCTTCAACCCCGAATTCTACCCTGTCTCATGCCCTCGCCTAACACGCTCCGCTTTATTTATAAAAAATCCCCCGTTGAATCACCATCAACTCCAATGATCCAAATTGATCCACACTATTTACTCGATACCCTTCAAGTCAAGACTTAAATTATGCATTTTGGAAGGCAATGATCTCTTACCAACTCCTCCACATTATATTATATCCACTCAAACCTAAATCAAGTAAATAGAAGTGAGACCACCTATTGATAACCAACTCGAGATATCCAAGTTTACAAGTAAAATGGATTACAATCTATTCGTATATTTACAAAGCAGAAAAGCCAGCGGAATTCTAAACTGTCGGAGATCTAACGACATCCAATCTATTTCCCGAGACAAGAGGGGACATCCTATAATTACCGGCTCGCTCCGGAATTCCTCCCAAACCTCTAGTAGTCTACGATTACCATAATAATTACCAAAGCCGCAATGTTTGTCTTCCTCTCTATCTATAATCCATTGTTTTGATACTCCCGAGATTGTTTTTAAACATCCTAACAACTGCTCCATCCAACACATCCTCCTCACTCCACCCACGAGTGTCGAATATGGAGATCGAGCCGGTGGTACACACAGCAAGAACGAAATCCGTGTACAGGCCAAAACCAGGATCAACAAGCATTTCCAAGAGCTGAGTTGAGAAATTTTTATAAAACCCAGTAAGCCTACACCTTTCCTAACTTATAGAAAGTGTACATCCTGTATGGATTACACGAGTTCCCTTTCGAAAATAAAACCGACTAAAGCACATAAAATCCCAGCCAGCACCTACACACAATTCTTCGACGGAATCAAAGGGAGAGAGGGACATGACCCGCTGCAGATTTAGAGTTAAGGACAAGGAGAGAAAGCGAGTGTAGGTGGGGGTATCTTTTCTTGCATAGTGAAATGTGAACAAAAAAAGATTCCCTTTGTACAAATCTATTCTCCTGTCACGGCTGAATTCCACCGTCACATTTAAAACGAGAGATTTATACGTCATCCACTTTCCAATAAAATGTTAATACCCCGAGCTGTGCAATAAATTTAGATCGCTAGTTAAACAATGCAGAGATAGCCAATCTCCTCACTTCAAAACAGCCCAAGACTTTATAGACACATGGAGATTAAATATTGAAATCCTTAAAACTTGCACACTTCCACCCATTTCTGGAAACTCTTCTCAAATAATTCTCTGTCAACTTTTGGACTTTAACTATTCCAAGTGTTAAATGCAAATATCAACAACGTTAACTTGTCCAATTTACGAGACAAGATGGAAATTTCCCTAAACGACATTCCGGGGGCTGGGAAGGCCGTATCGTCCATCTCCTTATTCTATTATTCCTCTGTTCCGTTAAACGACTCCTTTTCATTCTCAGAGATGAACGGAGACATTCTATGCACCTTTGGAATTCTCATAATAACTATTGCCTTTCTCAAGAAGCCCATAGTTCTTAAAATACCTTTCTCTTCCATGTTGGACTTAGAGTAGTACTTCCTCCTCCTCCTATGTCCTACATAGTAGAGGAGGATTTTTTTTTTCATTTCCTTCCAAGTAATGTTGCCACCCTCCTGGTTCTCTTGCATCAATAGTTTTCTTCTTTAGGCTTGAGTTAAAAATGGAACATTACTCTGACAATATTATGCCCACGGAATTTATGAGCCAATTTTGACCCAACAAATTTTTAGAGGAATGTCATTTCAAACTCAAAGGTAAATTAAGTCATAACTCTCCCTTATCAAATTAAACTCAGCAATATAAGTTCTCTCTTGATTGTGAGGGCCTTAGAAAAACTCCGAGTGCACAAAGAGGCATTTCTCCCAAAGTCTTATTGGCTTGAAGAGAAAAAAATGGTAGAAAGTGACTGGAAACTTGAACCATCCGAAAAAGAGTGCATCGAGTGATAACATTAAGCACACCTGAACTCCCAAATCTAAACGGTAAAACACTTGAGACTTTCTCTATCAAAATTTTCAAGACATCGTTTGTACGGGTGGAAGGTTTGAATAAGACGTGCATTGGCAATTTAAAGGACAGTATTCCAAAGCTCCAATCCTATTAGACGAGAAAACCTTCCATTCACTATTATAGATCCACGCCACACTTTTATATAAAAACATTGAGCAAAGCCTTAACTAAGAAGAAGCTAACAAAAAGAACATAATCC
Organism: Agrenia bidenticulata; assembly: GCA_034694785.1. Taxonomy (NCBI): domain Eukaryota; kingdom Metazoa; phylum Arthropoda; class Collembola; order Entomobryomorpha; family Isotomidae; genus Agrenia; species Agrenia bidenticulata. The sequence continues at coordinate 111,564 of JAQFYM010000025.1, read as the reverse complement.
TGTCAACGAGTATTTCATGTCTCAGGACCTCTCCGCCAATATCCTATTAAATGAAAGAACAAATGCGTGTTTTTCATCAAGCAATCCATTCTCCACAATCAAATCACATCCCAAATGACAACAGAGAGGGCTATAATACATCCATTCACATATATCTTGCACATATAGTACGGTCGGCAAAAGAGAGAGAGAGAACTTGAGAGAGACTGACTGCGGTGAGGTTAATAATAAAAAAAACCGATCATGTCATAAATCAAATTATCCCCAGTTCAGGATTTATTTACAGAAGCACTTCAAACCAAGCCCACTTTGAGTTAAGCAACCTATAAACCCAAAGTAAGCAAAGAAAGCTAATAGTCATCTAGCATAAATGTACAAAGTGATGGAGTTAGAGACTCTCGTTCATCATCCATGGAATAGACCGTGATTTGTGATAAAAGATACAGAGCAGTAAAGATCACCGTTTACTGCTATTTAAATAAGCAACTGTGGTAATAAAGAGGGGCTCATATGGCTTTGCTCCCTCTGTGGCCTCTAGAATCTGAAAACCTCCGCCACTTTTGTACTTGGCTTCCCATTTTCATCTGCTCAGTGTTTCAGTCCTCCTCGAAACATAAGAGAGAATCTAATTACACTGTTTTTCATAATAATTGAGCACTTTGCCAACTCATTCTCCAAAACGTCTGTCGACGCCGCGGTCTAAAAATACAGACCGAATCTTCAGTCAGGTGAATCTCGCATCATTCGTATGAGATAATAATATTCCTCTCTATTATATCACTCCAACTATGTATCCCATACACATTCATATTCCCATTTACACCGCCCATATTCTTAAAGCACTTTCCGGCTGTCTACTATCACTCTCCTCGCCTAAGAACCAGTAAAGTGCGTCACATGCACGACCATAAGCGTGATCCAACTATTCCCTCTCCCGAGTCTATTGACGTCAACCATCTCCTTGTATCCAAACTGCATTATCAGACCAAGCCGATGATCATCATCCTCAGCCGGCACAAAACCCACTTCGCTCCACCATATACGTAGGCTAAAGTCAAATATGTAATTAATAATCCGTCCATCCTCAATCCCAGCACGGGTAGATCTAAGCCCTCCAACTCCGAAATTCCGTCCTAACAATAACGAGAGCTAGACTCTTCTACAACACTCATCCAATGTCACTGCACTCACGACGAGTAAGTGTGTGTGATTAAAAAAATTAATCTCTACAAAAACATTTTTCAATTCCAGCTGTCCTTATGACACCTGAGCAACGCTTCAAATGTTCGAATCGTATCTATTCCTGCGTATCTCTAAATTACAAATCAACTCGGAGCCGTACCACTCACTGGTACCAGGGTCAATACAGGAATGATCCACAAATAATTAAAACATGGCCATTGAATTGTAACAAATTTTATTTCGAAAATCGAAGAATGGAAATACAGTTTAAAACAGGGATCAATGGTAGTAACAACATGTGATCTTATGACGATAAGCTTTTTTAAATCTTTTGAGATTTCACGGATATAAAGGATAAAATTTAGGGTAGTCAAAAAATGTAACTTATAGTTGAACTGAATGGAACTGAACTTGAAAAAGTACCATTTAATATCAAACTTCTTACCTCTATGACGGTTGGTTTGCTTGTCGAACATCAGCATTGCATCTTCGATCTGTGAAAAAGAATCAAGAAACAGTTCCATGTAATACCATTACCATATCCCAGTGTGCTCAAGAGTTTATGTATATGCAAGGAGAAATTTGATCCCCTCAGCTAACTCCCCAAGAGAATGCACGAGTAAGAGTATGTCGAATCTGATCCTAAGCCCTTTAACCACGATCCAGTTAATTAATCATCCCGACATTTCCGACTTTTCCCTGACAGTCGTGTCAATTTCGAACAAGTTCATCAATAATCTTTTCTGTTTTATCCTGCGTGCACGATAACTTTTGTGACATTAATTCCCAGCCAAAACTATCATAATCCTTTGCCAAGGATCTCCTCGGGCTTTCATGTCTATATTATTATTTCCTGGCCTCGCATGTTAAATAAGGACGGAAAGATGGTTTCGAAATATTGTTCCCTAGGTCCCTACCAACAGCCTTGAGGAGATACATCTTAAATAGAACAATATTTATGAGGAGCATCTTAGAAATTATAACTGTAGAAAAATCCGGCATAATTGGAAAGAATCTAGTAGTCAAGTATTGCAAACGCACAAGCTGGGAACATTAAGCTGTCTCCCATATTAATTAGAGCGTTGTGTATTTTACTTCTAAGTCTCGGGATTGTTCTTTCATGAGAATTTCAATTAACGCTTAAAATGTAGCTCCTACATGCAGTCTACACATATTGTACACCCATCAAGATTAATTAGAGACGTGGAGTTGCCTTTATAAAAGGGGACAGTTAGCATAAGGCACAGATGCGCTCATATCAGCCGCAGAACTGACGGAACTAATGCAAAACGCGAAAGTCTACGGCTGACATGAAGATTTATCTTTCTCAAAACGGAAAGAGGATAAATCCTTATATTATTTCAGGAATGTCTATTAAAGCCGTTGGTTGAAGTCTGTCTGAGCTATGCTTTCTTAGTTGACCTCGGCAAACACAGTCAGGACTTCAGGAGCTGGGTTAGCTTGAGCTCGTCTTACTCGGCTAATATAGTAAATGCTTCTTATAAGCCTCTCTCCTGCTTCAGAGCCACCAAAACTCTCACTCTCTCTCACATCGTAAATCGATTTTGTCTTGGGTTGCCAACTCACCCTGGAAAAACGGTTTTCGAAATCCTAGCAAATAGGCAACTCTGCTACTAATACCACAAGACTTTATGACATAAGACTCATCACTTGCACTTCTTGGGAAGCCTGAATACATCTCAACAATTTCAAATCATATATAAGGATAAGAAACACTTCTGGAATCCTTACCGGCCCGAACTGCTCAAAGTACGTCCTCACATCTTCAATCGTCGTAGGAGCAGAGAGACCTCCAACAAAAATCTTCTTTGTTCGTGTAACCATCTGAAATCATACAAAATTATCAACATTAATCAGTTCATCCTATCAAGATGAATATAATATTCATCCCGTCCACACTCTCTCAAGAGTTCCAAGCACATTCATATGAGCACAGATCTCTAAATCCGTTTCATAAATGAGCCGAGTTTTGTAAAAACCCTTCTTTTAAAATATGACTCGTAACATTTACACTTTATTTATAGACGCAAAACTTCAAAGCATCTGGACTCCCCACATCCACATGTGTCATTTATAATTTCAGTCGAGTGAAACTTCTCATCATATCTATACACAAAAAATGACCATGTGATGATTAACATTAACCCTCTCCAAATGACGTCCTCAAATAAATAATAAACTGCACAAAACTATATCATTCCATTCAAACCCTATCCCCACCACCTCAACCTTTTCAGACCCGACTGGCGTACATTATTATTATAGCCTATCCTTCGCAAACTTTCACACGAGAAAAAATTACATACCCGCACACGATATATTTAACAAATCAACTTTTTTTACAACTCCTAACTCACAGAAACTCCATTCATGTGTTATTAGCACAAAATGACAATAGACATCCGAACCCAACTTAGTTTAACAAACGATTTTCTTGACATTAACCACCTCATTATGCTTAATTGATCTAATAACATCAACCAACCTGTCTGTCCTACTTTGGAGAAGAAAAACCTCAAGTTTTTACTCCATTCAATCACGCCTTTCTCAAACGAGACGACTATGCCATGTAATTAGAAAATCTCCAGCCCAATAATGACGATGCTCTTGTACTAAGTCCTGCTCTACTTGAACAATTTAATTAACTCCCTGGTGGAAGAATAATGGGAATGAGAGAGGGAATGGGGTTGAGGTTAAAGGTAAGAAAATGAGTTTAAGTAGCAAAGTCAAATGTCAGCACTGCTAGCTACCAGTCGACTTGACAGCGGGGGAAGAGACAGCCTGTCCGAATACACAAAATAAGAGCCTGGCACGAACTGATTTTTAATTCGATTCCCCTCAATAGCTACCCGGTTTCTTTATAATCATTTTCCAATACTCGTACTTATCTACTTCCACAACCGCGTCCCACTCCTCTCTCATGTCCAACTCCCTAAACTCCCATCCAACTTTTTGCAGGAATCACCAAAACATTTTTCGACATTTCTTATCCCCAAATATATGCAGGCACACGCAAAGACCCTACAAAAGACGAGATCCAAGTATGAATCTCTTTACCACTTTCCCTTTATTTACTCCCCAACCATTTTCAAGACCTCTTGAGTGACTATTCCAAAATATTGCCATTATTTCACCTCCTACCTCCGACCCATCTTTCCCCAGCTATTATAATTTAGCTACAAACCAAATATTACAGAGCAAATAGCTGAACTAACCAAGAACACGACGGGGACAACTTGAGACAAGTGTTGGTCACAAATAATACAAATCTAGGCTAGACACCCATAAAAATAAAATAGGACGACATTCCTACTTACTATACGTGGGAGTTAGGTAAAGAAGAAAGACTGGAATAGAGTTTGAAACTTGGACAATTTCCGTTTACTAAAGCCGTTGTCGAAATAATAGCCTCAATCCATTCTTCCCTTCCTTTCACCTCTGTGTGTGTATAGCTCAAGATAATGCTTGATGACAGGTGACTGAGTCGATAGGGAAGTGTTCCCCATTTATTCACAAGGTTCCCACGCTTTCCGAACATATCAAAACATTTCCCCTCAAGTCATGGCATCTTTTCAGACAATATCGATTGACGAGAAAGAGAGCGGCTGGAGAAACCCCAAGTAACTGAAGACTCGTACGACGACCACCACCAACTACTAGTGCCATTGCCATTACAACCATTACGTGCTATGCACACTACTAGTACTACCCACCTTGGGTATTGGAAAGGACGGAAAGTCTTTATTTTTCTTTGAGGCTAAGGATGTTTAAACTTACGTGGGAGCGGTCTCAGCCAAGGAACGTGCCATGCCTTGAGTCCATTAAAAAAACTTACCATAAGTTACAAGGGTTATAACATGGAATATTATAGGAGGAGTACACATTGAATCAGAGAAAATCTTTAATCTCTGAAACTACACCGAGTGTTCCGAATGAAAAGACACGGGTTGGTGGTGGGAGAAAAACTCTCCAAGACGATTCCACGTAGCCAAGTGGATGAAATGAAAAGTGCTTTCGTACAGCATGTTAAATCTACTTGCACCACCACCACCACTTCTACGCCTAGGCTCGAGAGTCTAGAAACTCTTTACACATTTGCATCCCTCACCCAATATCACCCAAATGAATACATCTTAACTCTTATGGCATTTTTTGCACTTCCTCAAAAACCTTCCAACAAATAACATGATCGTTTGTGCCATCACTTCGGCTCCCAAAAACACTGTTACTACACACAACTATGTACTCTTGTCTATGAACTCGGCTATACAACATGACATCCGCGTAACTTACTACATAATATTACACTCTTTTTTTTACACTATTACTACATTCATATATATATAAAATTACATCCCTCGTCTTGGAACATGCACTTCCATATCCTTTTCCACACATAACCTCACTACAAGAACATAATGTTATCGCACTATTACTGTTCCACCTTAAAAGCTCCTGGTTTACTGGAGCGGAATCTCGCATCAAAGGATGCTTACAGTCATGAAAGGGTGATAGAAAACATAGGATTTCCCATAATATTAAGGGAACAAATAGCACACTGAATTCATTCCCATTTACTTGTTCATTCTCATACATAGCTTCCACCCGCTTTAGATCCTATCCTTCATGTCCTTATAAATACGTGACAACAAGGCAGAAAATAACGAGCATATGATAACTACTATGCTGAAATAAGGATATTATCCCTCGTATGTACACTGACTTTCTTGACCTCTTCTGCACAGGCTAGATAGTGCCACAAAGGATCAACCCCAAACCCCTGTCCTTCATGGAATCTCTCTCCTCGTCTCTAAGGGCACTTCCTGTCAGGGTACAAGAAATACATGCAACCATCGAGCCCTTTCCGAACAAAGCTCCCTTCACATTCTTACCAAGGAGGGAGAGAGCTGAGATTAGATACGACTACGAGCGCATTTCACATTAACTTTCGCCTAAGCTCCCGATAAAATTTATAATTAGCTAGTCCCCAGTTGCAAATGCGAACAAAGAAAGAAAGTTTCTCTGGTTCATTTTGTCATTAATCAGGAACTATGCTCCGTCCTTTATAATCCTATAATAACAATCCAACTGGAATAAAAACTTTATTCCTTTATTGCACATCTTCCTCGACCCCGCTCTGTCTCTACCAAGAAATCCCAATATTCCAGGGAAAGTTATTCCCGTTTTTACTCATTCAGGGAGCTTTTTCAAATTCAACTATCTGCAGAGCTAGACTTAAACCGAATTTTCCAGCTATTTCCCCGGAACATTATGAATTTAATAGACTCCTCTATATCTCCTAGGAGTTCTAGCCCTTCCTATCCCACAAACGGATGTTGTAAGTTAGCGAGTAACAAAATCGCCAACAGACGAGCATTAATGAATCGTAAATTCGATTAGGTAGAAAGTCAAGCACATGCAAAAGGTACGATAAATGTGTTCCCCCAATTGAAGAACTCTGTAGACTAACAAGCCTAGACATTTTGATGACGGAATCCCATTCGTTCCGATCAAACTCAACCGTGTAAATGAGCTAGGAGATGCAATCTTGAAGATTTACGGACGTGCCACTCGCACGAGTGTCACAAACGATGCAAACAGAATCAAATTTGACAATTATCTTGGCACGATCGAGTAACAACATTTATCCAGAACTAACGAAAACGAAAACACTCAAGACTTGACTTGCGATATAACTCGCTAAACTAAATTATTAGTTTCTTAGAAACTAAAAGTAATTAAAACTCACTTATTCCCTCTCAAATTATCAGTAACTCGAATAAGAAAGTCAGAATTTCGAATTTCAAAATCAAGCCATTCAGTACTCACCTTCGGATGTGCTCGTCTGGGGAATGCAACTTTCGGGTCAATCTGCAAAACAAAAAACATTTTTCATTCACTCGTTTTTTTCTCATTCCTAACTCTGATTTGAATTTCAATCGGTAATCTTCAAGTTTTCTTTCAACTACTCCAACGCTTTGAATAGTAAATGAGATTATTCTGAAATGAAATTAGTAGTCAACTGCTTTCCTCTTCCGAAATGCCGTTACACCAATTCCGCCAAATTTCCCTCTGACTTTCTCTCATTTCACTCTTCCCCACCTTTCCTCATGTACTTTCACGCGTGGCCCAAACTAACATACCCAAGCCGTAGGACGAGAAAAGCAGCCCGGGCAGGAAATTTAAGAAAGAAGTCCATCCTCCAAACACATACGTCAACTTATCACAAAGGATCTGATCATTACGCGGTGCACAATAACGAACCACCGGTGATAAATTATGTACGGACCTATATCAAGTGAGGAATCAGCTCCAGTCGTTAAAAATGACATTCTATTACAATAAAAGTCGGAATGGTGACCTTGGAAAGTCACATTACTGAATTTTAAGGAATAGACACAAACAGCGCACGCGATATCACTCCTGGAAATGGAAGTAAAGGAAAGAAAAGTGGGAAAAGTCTACAATTGCTAATATTGATTTCCCCATGAGTAAACTTTTCCAATAGTCTGAAAACACTTTCTGAATATTATTTCTCATGCGATGGTCTAAGTGCACTCTGACTTTAACCAAAATCAGACACTCACGTTGTCAGTGAAAATCTCTTGATACGGGCATTTGGATTGCGACAGCTTCAATGGCATCCATACATTTCCAAAAAAAATGAAACGAAGGTGTGTTTGGGGAGGAATCCTATTTACTCTGCCTGATGCTGCTCTCCATCTTACAAATAATAATATTCTCTCCCTCAGCATTGAGTTATTCTATCAGAAAGTCTCTGGGAGAAATGAGGTTGATAAATTATACAAAATCCTAACGCTTGCCCTCCTCACTATTGAAACCCACCCGCATATAAATGATTCATAGCATTCACCACCAGCTTCCAACCCTTTTGTTTCCTTTATCATTCAAAGTAGCCCAACCGTTTTCATAGCACATATCTTTAATAAGTTTTTAAAAGGCCATAGGAGAAGTTGAGAATTGCGTGAAAATACATTATGTCCCTACACCTCATTTAACTCTACACCCTCACTTATTTCGCATTTCTGTATAATTCACAATGCCCATTCCACTCCTTTTCATGCATCCAAATCAGTATCACTGCCAATCTTTCCACTAGCCTTTTTCCCCCCTTCGACAGAGAATGACTCTGAAAACTCCAGAGGATGAGAGTTTAAAGAAATATTCATTATAATATTATTCCATTCAATCGGAAGCTCGAGTAGGTTCGCAGAAAATTGAAAATCATTTCTTCTCAAATCATCTCATACACACGGGCTACTAGTCAACCGTACTGAAGCACAGAACTTTTGCTACCAAGTTAAACATCAAAGACTCAAGATTCCATCCGATGGCACATGACTGATTGAAGCAAAACATAACTTTACAAAGAAAAGATTATACCTTCTTTCCATCCAGCTCGTGTGTTCCTTGAGCCAAAACCTTATCTACAGCTGCTGGATCCGAGAATGTCACAAAGCCAAATCCTCTGCAAAAACCAACAAGAAATCATTCACATTAAATGATAACCTCAAGATTAGCTTGACACACTCGTACAAACTATCAACATCCCACACGGCATAATTCCTCAACGGATGCATACATGCATGATTTATACATTCATTTCACATTTCCAACTTCCAACCATTTTTACTTCTACGACTAGCCGCCTGTCACATTTTCACGCTTCTCTCATCTCTCCTCTCACAAATGATTAGCCCCTTATAATGACTCAACGAAAGTAAATCAATATGAAATCGGTCTTAACCGTTAAGATTGTACTATCTGCTCATAATAAGTTGAACAAACGTCCCTTTATTCCTCTCTTCCTCTCTCTCTCTCGAAAAGTAACCGAAATCATTAGGTGTGATAATTAAACAAATCCTAAGTTATTCTACAGCCAAGAGAATCCACAATTCTCATAATGAGATCCACATAAATGGACCACTAACAATAAGAATCCAAGAAATCTTAAAGCCAAAAGCCATCCATGGAGGGATGGGATAGTTAATTACCTCCAGGTGTTTAAATAACACAAGGAACTTCAGGGGGTGAGGATTAGATTAGATATTTTCTGCCTCCTAATGGAATAATGGCATCGACTTTATAGACCAGAAATGTTACAGACGTACTTAAATTACGCTCTGCTCGCATTATATATTTTTTAAATTATCGGGTTCCTTAATTCATGCCTTGCATTTATGCAGGAACAGGTAAGCCAACTCTCTCATCTAACTCCACCAATGGCACCAATGAATCCCTACTGCTGAGATATGAAACGAAAAATGCAATAACATCAAAACTTAACGGCATAATGGTGAGGGTGAGGGCACTAACTAACATACCTAAACCTAACCTAATTATTAAACGCTCGGCAGCAGCCCCCTAGAACTATATTTCCAATTTCCAATGCACTTAACAATAGGCCCTAAACCGTTTCCGGAGTGATTAGTACCTTCACTTGTCTTACAACTTACAACTGCCACTCCCTCCGCTCCCTACCATCATTCAATAATGTATGTCCTGGTACTAGAATTAACATTAAGCACGCATAAAGAGCCGTTTTTGAATTCTGCATTCTGCCTTGGCAAAACAATTTCTTTTTCTTGATTTCATTTCAGACTTATTGTTAGACGTCACCCCTCCAAAGAAAGAAAGAAAGAAAGAGAGAGAGAGAAACCAAAAAGCTTCATCTTTTGAGCTCAAAACTTTTAGGGGGAGTTGGAATTTTTACTACCGAAGTTAGCTGAATATTCAATGAAGATGAATAATTAGATGTGAGCTGTTTACAGCTCTAAAAAAACGAATAACGCATTGCTTAGCATTAATTTTTTCAACCCACCATACATGCTGGTCGTTTATTCCCAATGTTGTTCATTTCTATTAGACCATGCATAAATAATCTGAGGATGGTAATAATAATGCTCTGGCCCTTCATTGCCTCAGCACACAGAAGTCACTTGAGCAAATATGCATGAGATTCTCTAACAGATCAGACCTCCACTTTTACTTCAAATTTGACCTTGCAATTCTTTAGTACGAGCTTGTCTTACTTTTTCACAAAGAGTAAGTTCCAAAAAATATCCCGTGACTATGGGCTTTCATTATTAAGATTTTAATGTCTAAACCATTTTCCCCTGGTTGTTAACAGTCCTCTGTTAGTGCACCAAAGGTTCACCATCGACCATTTACATTTCCACCACTTATTATAATCTTTATGCCAGTTTGCTCGTTCGTGTATTCAAATTCTTATGAATATATGAATCTAGCCTCTTCATTCTTCTGCACTCAAAAGTTTTAGAAAACCAGACATAATATCCATATTCCCAGGGGCCTGAAACTGAACATTTCAATACTTGACTGCAAAATCAATGGAGATTATCTTTTCTCGCACCCCTCCACTCTATTCTCCATGCAAATTATCAACTCTCACAATAGTCACAAGTCACAATATCAGTCTCATATTCTAATGCCGTGTTCATATGAAACCTGCCCTTGTTGAACATTCTCATTAACAAGAGTATATAGGCACCTACCTTGATCGTCTGGTTGTAGGATCCTTCATCACCATCACTTCTGTGATTTCTCCAAACTTGCTGAAGTACTCCCGTAAGCTCTCTACAAAGCAAATCACAAATAATCTCACAAATACAGGGAAAGCCTATAAAGGCTAATTTTAGACTTAGACGAATACGAATAGTTCCATTCAAATTTTAAAATACACTAATATTTCAAATAAATTAAAATCAGCTCATCATATTAAAATACTTCAAAGGAAATCTTACCAGGACTTGTCTGCCAGCTGAGACCTCCGATGAACATTTTTCTATAAAAAAAAGTCAATCATTCAGTAAAGTTTTTAATCAATAACAAATAACATATTACAGTTCTTAAAATGACACTATTCTATAAAAAAACATCCCCACCAAGTATGTACCTACAAGTCCACAAACTAAAACAACTCAAAAAGGGAGTAAGGGGGACATATACATAGAACATAAGTCACATAAATATCCTTGCTAATAAACAAGATGCATAGACTCATTCCCATGTCTCTCATCACTATAATTGGTGAACAAACATTACAAAGCAGTCAAGAGTATTAAAAAATCGGCTCCCAGCCCAGCCTATCATGAATGATGAGCTTGATATGAATGCCATGCAAATCTGACTATGAATACTGCTCACAGGCAGACAGACTTGCAGAGACAGGCTCAGAGATTGAGAGGGACAGAAATTCATGAGAGAAGAAAATGGGCCAAGCTGGCCGATTTAAGTTGTCCATACTACTACCGCTGAATTAGTAAAATATCAAGCGAGTCCACTCTACGAAGCATCAAAGGAAATCCTTAGGCTTTCTCAAAGGCTCCAAAGCAGAAGAATGGAATGTCAACATTGTCAACCAAGGGGATGGATAGCCATTTACAAACCACACACAATGTACTTATTTTCTCTCATTGTGTCAATTAAAAATAAAGTGCATTTCCCTGGATTGACTTCACCACTATATGGCTAATAGACTTTTATGCCTGTATACTACGAGTCTAGTGGTTTAACAACGCATCATCATGTCCAGTATCCACAAAACCTTCTTCTTGGACTACTTAAGACGGCCTAAGTCTCAAGGGCTCAGCTCTGGAAAGCAATCAAGGAAACCTGAGGAGCCATTCTAATGCATGCATAACTATCCAAGACATAACTGGAGATGTATTGCTACTTGCTTTTAACGAACGGGATGCATACTTATAATATCTGGTTGTAATGAATATTTTAAAAAGGACTTGATGGGAAAAACCAATTAGGAAAGGATAGTAAGAGCTTCTAATGCAAGTAGGACTCGATAGAGAAAACCATGGGGAATTGCTTATGACTGAGTTTTCATACTTTTCATGAATTTTTTTTGAAAATAATTGATATGAAAAAGAATGAGGACTAACCCTGGGTCGTTAGGAACTTCAGCCTGCAGCGTTCCGTCTGCAGAATTGTCCATCTTGACGACGAAATCTAAATCTTCACTCATATCCAGCTTGAAGCCGTTACCCAAGAGGGATTTCAAAAGGTTAACGAGGAATATAAAATTGAGGAGAGCACTCGGTCACTTAGCCTCTTAGAAAAGAGGTATATTAAATGGTTCCAGAAATCGCTTGTACTTCTCTCTAGTCCTCTGGTATCCTCCCGTGAATCTTGGAAACTTTTTCGAGAGATTTATTTATTTCCAAGAGAAAATCCCAGATCAACTCCGGACTCCCAGAAAAAAGTCTGAGCAAAACTTTGAAAATTTCTAGCTAAATTTTTCGGTGTCTTAGAAAAAGAGCGGGTGACCTTTAGAATTATTATTATTATTACAGGTCGTGGAACCCGTGAGTGTTGAACTACCGTTGCACGTCCCAAATTACGTGGTGTGTGAAAATATTGTGTGGAAAAAGTCCAGACACGTTCTAACTTTCATGTCCAATGGTCTCTGCCTGGTCACCGGATCTCTTGGAGTAACTTCTTCTAGGTTCTAGTTTCGAGTTTCTAGTGTATATGTAAACAGTAGGAGTAGTAGTAATTTTTTTTAATTTTGAAACCGGAGCAGTGGTACAGCAACTCAAGAGAAGAACAGAATGGAGTGAGCCAAGTGTACAATTTTATATTATTTTTGTGGATAATATTTTGGCTACTTAGATCAACTGGACACTACGGAGAGCACCCTAACTGCCACTACACTCCTTGAAACTACAAAGAGGTTCTGAGCTCAATTCCCGGCCATTTTGGCTAAGAAGCTCCTCCCTTATCGGGCCTCCCCACACACCTCATAATGCTACTGCCAAACCAGCAGCACAGCCCTAGCAGAAACCTCTCGTCGATATATATATTTTTATGCTTATCCAGCAAAGCTCTGCCTTCTCTATCTGCTATGCATCCGTCCTTTATCTCCTACGAATTTCGGGGCGGAATCAGACACCGAGTCTTCTCAACTACCGGTTTTCACAACTCTTACTCCCCAACTTGCAGGTACTACCGGTACTGGTACTGGCGGGTCTCTAGGACTTACTCTAACTATCATTTACATACATTTATTTACAAATTTCCATTTTCACAACCTCCTTTTTGGCCCAATAAACTTGACTTAACTTTGAAACTGATTTTTATTACGCCGACCTCCGATTCACTGGTACTGGTCACTATGAGATGTTCACCGTTCTCGAATTCTTGTCATAACTCAACTCCTACTGCTTAGCATTCTATAATTATTATTTATTAAGCAGTGTTTAACTGCTCTGTCAAGAGCTTTTTTTAAATTCAAATTCAACGTCAACTTCATGCCGCAGTTTATTACCATAGAAGCCATAGAGAGTACAGCAAAGCTAAGTACACATGCATATGCAGTATCATCAGATAGACAAAGAGATTTGAAATTATTGCTGTCTCTTTGTACAAGCTTTGCACACGACAATCTTATCTAGTAATTTGCATATGCATAATACATGAACATTGTACAGTATTTGCATGGGCTAATAATTGAGTTTGTCCATCCTAGCAGTGATTAAAAAGTAACTTGGAATATGGAAGGTTGATTCTGTTCGAAAGTTCATCGATAAAATGAGTTGCAATTTGCAATTGCAAAGTCTAAAATCCATTTAAATCAAGGAAGACTACGTACCAGTATATTGGCAATGGTAATAGGCTTAAGTTGTGTTCTGGATAAGTTGTCAGTCCACGTGCTTTGAACCGAGAGAAAGAGAAGCTGCTGTTTGATTATTAACCCTTCTTCTGCCATCTATTTGGGGTTTTAACCCTTTACTTCATTCCCGGGCTTTTTTCGGCTCTCCGGTGCATTGACATTCGGGTGAAATCGGATGTATTAAAAGGAAAAGACCGGTGGTGGTGGTGTGCGAAAAACCTGCTAGGAATTGTGAAAATTCTCGTGCTCCAACCAGAGAGCAATGAACATCAGTTTATTTTCACTTCTACATTTTCTTAGTTATATTGTGTCTTGAAGACCTGCAGTTTTAAGATGGATTTTGTATCGCTTTTCGCCATTTTTAATTTGAGTTAATAATAAAAGTGTTTAAAGCAGCAAAATACTTATTTACGAGTTATTATTGTAAGTACGGAGTAACGACGACTTAACCTGTTCCAGAGAATTTGGAATTTTGAAGTTTCTCAAAACAGGTTAAAAATCATATTTTCCTTCCGTCAGATTAATTAAGTTGAAAGTATCAAACTAAAAATAGAAACTTGGTGTGCTTGTTCTATTTTGGGCTCTCTACACAATATTTCAAATCAATTTCAGCCGTCCGGATATTTATTCTATAATCTAGTGTTTAATAATTAAATCATTACTTTATTTATCGTCTGGTCACAGGTGGTACAGCCAAATTAACATTAAAGAACGGGCAAGGATTTAACATTGAATGTTCAAACGGTGCATCAGCCTTGATAGAATTTGCATGAATTAATTTCCAATTAATACTTAAATTTTAAACTTTTGATTTTCTTTTAGATTGATTTGTTCCGGAGGAATGTGTTTGATGTTAAGATTTTTTTGTAACCACCCCTCAACTGTTTCCAAAGTGTCCAAGCCACTTACTCCGAGAGGCTTGTATAAGCACCTGTTTCGTCAGTGTGAGCGTCTTCCTGATCCTGAAATTCGCAAATACTACAAGCATCAAGTGCGACAGGTCAGTCATGGCACATGGTTTGTTGTAAAGGCTTAAAAGTATTAATGTGACCATTTTGTCTAAAAAGAATGTCTATGATTTTATTAGGGCTTCATTCAGCACTCTGACGAAACAGAAACAGATAGAGTGCGTCAAATAATAGACCAGTCTTTTAAAGACTTTGACTGGGTCCTGAGAAAGGTAATGCAGTTAATTAGTCATATCTATACATATATTGTGAGTGTGTGCATTTTGCTCGTAAAGTTAACAGAATTTTGCAAAAAATTTTGACATGAGCTTGTGTTTTTGTAGTACAAGGTAATAAAAGAGGATGGAAAAAGTCCCAGACCTCGATAAATGGTTGAATGGGATAAGGAATGAGCCATGGCAGAATTCGACAACTTCTAGCACCCAACCGGAACCTATAGTCCCGACAAAATTTACGTTTAAAGGACCGGTGATATCCGATCGGCAATTCTTTTATGCGCTGTCTCTCTACGCGATCAGTCCAGAGCTTGCAAACGGGCGTTTACAAGAAACAAAATTAATTACTGCTATAGATGGTCCTGAATTCACACCGAAATTCCATGCAAAAACTGGAAGCGATTTGATATTAGATTCAAATGGAATTCCACTACCCCTTTCGAGTTTGATTAATCAGCCTTATGGAAGTAACTTTTTGAATGCAATTTCAAAACTTGAAATCGAGTGGATGATTGTATGGCGTCAATTAGAAGGGATTACCGACAGACGTGTCACAGTCAAGGAGTTTTGGGGTAAGTATTTTATGGGATGGATTAATGTTACTATTGATATTTTAAAAGGTTCACAATTCATGCATTCCTAATAATTATATTATTTTGTTTGAATCAATTTATAGACTTTAAGAGTCCTAGAGTTGTCCTGCATTGTGACGCTAGTCATACAACTTTCGATCTCTGCCCACCCAGTATCTTAGATGCTTACATAATCGGTAGTGGCTGTAAATGTCCTATAATTGGGATTGACGTTGTCTTCGAGTGTCCGACTAGGAACCTTGCGTTGATTGAAACTTATCGTAGCTGCGTTCTTCCCCGCGTCTTAAATTGGGCAAACGGGAGTGATGAAAGTTCTACCCAAGACTTGGACAAAAGACTCAGCAATTATGTTTCAAGAATAGATTCCACTGATGAAGTAGGCGACCAAATTTCAGACAGGCTGGTAGAACTGCAGCCGTCTCCTAGCCCACCCTTTTACGACATGGATGGGATGGTAAAATCTACATTTAGTTTTTTACATGCAATGTCAGTTTTTGCCACAAAACCCCATGTCCTCAACAAAAGGGTTAAGGGCTCAGAGCTCGTTGTAGATTCACCAGAGGATAGTCCAAAATTTTATGCAGAGAGGGAAGGTTTGCTAGTTTTATTAAGTTGGGCAGAGGTTCCTTTCGATTTGTACGAGGCTCTAAAAGAACCTCTCACTAAGTCTGTAATAGACGACTTATTAAATTTCGGGGTAAAACGGATGATAATACAACGACGTGTTCTCGGAAAATCAATGACTGAGTACATTTCTTATGAAGACTGGGGTAATTGGATTCAATTTTCAAAGAATCCGTTTGTATTAATTTTTATTTTTATTTTGTTTATCTTTTATTCAGACTTGGCATCTCCCCGAGTCCTGATTGAATATCAAGACAATGAACAAGGGCTCAACGAATTCCCTCCATTGATATTCGACTCCTATATGATCGCGAAAAATCATGTTCGGATGATGATCGGTGTTTCTGGGAAGAGACATATTACTAACTGTGATTCTTTACTTAAGTCGATCGAATTCTTCCACACGAACGCCCTTACCAAGGTTCTGAAATGGGCTAAAGTTCATATTTCTGTTCCACAACCTGATCTGATTCCTGCCGGATCGCTTAAATATGTTCCAGTGAAAGGATATTACGAACTTTACGAAAGAATGAAGGCTACGCTCTTTCATGAGCTGAAAAAGGTTAGTTTTTTCCATGATTTGAATTTTGAATACAATTTCAACCACTTGTGTAAGTACATCGTAAATAAATTAGGCAGGGTGTCTTGGCTAGTGGAGGATGCATCCGACTTGGCTGGTGGGGCTCCTCCTGGTCAAGACTCTGCAGGTAGTTTGTAATGTCGGTTTCCATTCCTAGTGTGACGATTTGGGCGGTTTTTTCTCGCTTTTTCCCCATTTCGGACTAGCTGCACTCTGCAGGCCCTGCCTAATGTCACAGTGCAATGGTTGTAGTCAAGCCCGTGTAATCGGAGCCCGTGAAATGAATGAGAAAGGAAAAAATTCTGTGGCCGTCTCCTATGGGTGTAACCTCGTACAGGGGACGTTAATCCCTGAATTAAATATGAATTGAAATTGGCATTTTAGATATGGACTGAAAGCACGGACCCTCTGAAATTCATTCCAGAAGAAATCGGGATTTCAGCTTATGTGAAATGCTACATCGACAGTGTTTCTGATGGGCAGCAATGGAACTTTGTTGACGTAGGATGTGGTAATGGAGTGCTGACTTTTGTCTTAGCAGATGCTGGGGAGCAAGGATATGGATTCGATATCCGCCCAAGAAAGATTTGGGAACACTTTCATAAAGTTGGAGTTCAGCCTAGTCTTCGGGTGGGTAATTGAACACAAGGTTTACTGTGATTACAGTTTTTTTTATCTTAATTATTTGTATTCAAATTATCCTTTGATTTACAGGTTAAAAGTTTTAATCCATTTTTGGATGGAATAGATTATCAAAAAAACCTTTGGCTAATCGGAAACCATTGCGACGAGTTGACCCCATGGATTGCAATCATGGCCCGAAGATCGCGAGCTGTTGGGTTTATAATCATACCCTGTTGTTTCTATGATTTCCATGGAAAATTTCAGAGGAAATCCTCCAAGGGAAATGATGCTACTTATAATCCCTCGAGATATCACAATTATATCCACTACATAGCTGAAATCGGTAAAAAGTGTGGATACGAAATTTGTGTGGACAAACTGCGAATACCGTCTACCAAGCGAATCTGCATTATAGGCCTTGATAATTTTAGATACAATAGCAATCTTGCATCAGGATTAGAATTTCAAAACGCAATGAAATATGCCGACTCAAAAGTAACCGAGTTTCCATCTCCAGATGATTCCATTGGGAACATAATATTCAAGCCACGCAGTCCGGTTGAGCGCGTTAATAATTGCACCCAATTAAATAAGGAAATGATTGCTAAAGTGGTGAAGAGGATATTTGACATGCTTTTGTCGAAAAAAGAGTTAGTATCTGTTCCTGAGTATATTATGTCATGGAATAGAGGACACGTATACAGGCTGAACCTTGTCGTCCAGTTCTTAACCGCCGATGAGCGTGACGCGATAAAAAGTCAAGGAAAGGGGCTGCAGACGGTTTTAAAAAACCATAGCCAAATTTTTATAATTGAAAATGGTATAGTTAGGCTCCGATGTCCAATTATTGACGATCGGACTCTCAAAAATCAGTTCAAAGTCAAAACTAGAAATTGTTATTTTCACTTGCATCATCCAGACGGGTGCCCCCTCTCTTCTGAAGCCTGTCGTTTCAAACATCCCGACTATCCCGACGCCGACGATTAAATAGATTACTTTGATTGTAGTAGGTATGTTTTTTGAATTACATATTTAGCACATTAATAGCTCTTGTATACAGACAGAGCAAGTCAGCTACTATTTGAAATTCAGTTTTTCTAATTATATATAGATATGACATTTAGAGTTTCAGATTGTCTTTAGCCTTTAGTTTGGGTAACACGCTAGCTATCGGTAAGCTAATTACATATGATAAGAAAATCAAGTCCATGCAACCGTGTTTTTGTACAACGATGCTATTTAGTTTATCGGTTTTAATTGGCAATAAGTTATAACTAGTGAAATCGGCAGCTACAGGCCATTGTTATTATGTAATAGTTTTAATTACATTTAATAAATATCTGTGTACAGATTAAAGCCGGTATTTGAGTTTTCTTGCATTTGATTTACGCCCAGGTTGTAATAACTTCGTAGATTGAAATTGAGCAAGTACATTGTATGTTCATGAGGGGGTTGTTAATTGATATCCTCTTATTTACAAAATGTAGTTACCTTGATTGTATGCAATTAAAAAACTGTTTATTCATCAAAATACCTTGTTCTTACTATGCTAAAAAATCCCTGCTAATGATAAAAGATCGCCGTCAACAACTTAGGTATAGAATGTTTATATTTATTCAAATACCATTTAATAATTCACCCACGAGAAAAGTAATCAAAACATAAACAGCACTTATATCACCCCGATCTTGTTTGCAACGTCCAACGCATCGAAGTCTGGAGCGAGTCGTACATATGCCTTCTTTTTCCCATCGGGTCGTACTAAAGTATTCACCTTTGCTACTTCCACCTCATACAGTTTCTTGACCGCTGCCTTCACATGGAACTTATTAGCTTTGAGATGAACGATGAAAACCAAAGTGTTGTTGTCCTCGATTTTCTTCATGGCTGCTTCAGTGGTCAAAGGGTACTGAATAACGTTGTAAGCGTCCATCCTTCAATAGCACAAGACAAAAACACGTATTCAGTCAGCAGGGTCACAAAATTAGGATTAGTAATTAAATGAAATTGTTTTTGATAACCCACCTGCATCGTTTAGGGGCGGACTTCTTGGGGAACTTGGGATTCCTTGGCGGTCGGAATGTACGTGGCCTCTTAAATTGGACACTTGAACGCACCTTTCTCGTCCGCTTCCTCTCACCTTCAGGTCCCTTAATAACCTGTAATTATTCAAATAGTTATTATTAGAACTCCTACACTTTATTCTCTTTCACACAGCAGTGTGACTAGGCTACTAGGCAGTTAAACAGTAATCAGATAAAATGTTATTGGGTGTAATCATGCTTTTCATAGAGATTCCCACATAAGATATCATCATTTTGAGTTATTCTTTAGATTCTGATAATATGTAAGGCAAATTAAAATGAAAACTGACCCTTTTCTGAATCTTCAGAGCCTTGTTGATAGCCAGTTGGCGAATCTTCTGTCTCAGTTGCTTTCGCTTTTGAAGAGGGGTCAGGTTGGCCTTGACCTTCTTGACTCGGACCTTTTTCGCCGCCGACTCCTTCGGAGGTGACTTGGCAGGGGCATCCTTGGAAGGGGTGGCTGGCTTCTTCTTTTCTTCCTTCTTTGCTGCCGGAGCGGCTGCTTTCCCTGCCGCAGGCTTCTTCTTATCTGTTCAAATTAAACCTATCAGTCATGACGTTTCTCTCTTTGCTCTTTGAAATTTATCCATATAAAAAGTCCAACACCCTATTTCTGCTTTTAATTGACCCTACTTTATTGACACAATAATATTGATGTGAATTAACTATCGAAATTATGTACTTAATTGAACATTATTATTTATTTCCCCGTGACACTTCTCACCAATCTCAAAAATTCCGCATTTCACATAAATTAATGCTTAAAGACAGGTAATTTGTTTGAGGCACACTTGTGACATAGTATTTCAAAAGAACCTTAAACTTCTAACCTTTTCAATATTTAATTAATATCCACCATGTGCCCTTTCAACCGGTAATGAACGAGAAACCGGGGGCCCTCGCCATTCCTACTAGTGAAAAACCGCATGGCATATGGGGAAGCCATGTTGGCCATGCATGTTCCCACTCTAGCTCAATTCCACAAGTTGAAAAAAGGTTCAAAAACGTGAAGAAGGTAATAAAATTTGTGAAATTCCAACCCCCACAAAGTCTAGGGAGGCTATTGAATATATTACAGGTCAAAGTTGAGTACTTACCGTCCTTTTTTGGTGCCATTTCGAATCCGAATTATGAGAACACGGTCTTCACTTCACCAAAGCAACTTCACACTGACTGACTGGGAAGAGTGCTCCTCCGTGCCGCTGGTGCTGGTGGGTAAATGCATGCAGAGCAGTTCCTTGAAAGCCAGCTCTTCCATCCAATCACTCTGCCACGAGGAAGAGGCACGTGACCAAATCCCGCGAGTTTCAATTCCACTAAATATCAACATTTTCTCATTTTCAACCAGTTTTTGCTTTTTAACACATTTAACACTAGTTTATTTATGTTTGGCTATTTTAGTGAGAAACGAGACTTTGGAGGTTAGCTTTAATTATTATAGATTGTGTGTTCAAGGATAACATGTTTTGGAGGGTACGACAGTCACAGGTAACTTGTAACTAGCTAGGAAGTTGTTGTTGTGGTTCCACTGAACTGAATGGCTAAAATTGTATTGAATTGAAATTAAAAATTGTTTTTTTATTCTTAGAAATTGTAATTTGAGCAAGTGCTAAACTGGGGATTGAAAATTGAAAGACTGGACTCTGGGGAGAGAATCCCAAAGGCATCAATATTAATCAAGATTCAGTTGAGTTTATCTGGAACTCTGGAGCCAGCTTCGGGGGTCGTGGGGATAGAGGTGAAAGTGGAGGACGCGGACAGTCTTCTAGTCCAATGGTGATGAGAGTGAAGAGTCGACAGGTGACGGAATTCCCGTTGCCTTGGGATGAACAAAGCACTCCCTATGCCCTTAATCAATTTACACCGTCAGCCCGATCCCTCTCGGAATTAGCCAGCCAGGATCAAATGAATCGGTTGTCATCCAACTCATCGTCAAGTACGGCGAGTGTATCTACAAGATTGGCCAAAGCAGTGTTTGTTGGGGATGTTGGAGTCGGGAAGACGAGTATTATTAATCGGTTCTGTCGAGATATATTTCAGGAAGAACACAAAGCTACGATAGGAGTGGATTATGAAATGGAACGGTTTTGGATCCTTAACGTACCTACAAATTTACAAATGTAAGATTGTATGTGGGATATTTGTAGTCGTACTAAGGCTGTTAGTGGCTGGATCAATTGTAAAAATAATTTTCGTGTATTTTTTTTAGATGGGATACTGCTGGACAAGAGAGATTTAAGTGCATTGCAGCTGCCTACTATCGTGGAGCAAACAGTAAGTGTGATTTCAACTACGGGATTAGCTCATTTAAATTGCTGATTTGTTACAAGAATTTTTTTTAGTTTCGATTGTTTTTTCTACAGTTATTGTAACAGTGTTTGATGCAAGTAACTTAGAAAGTCTATCTACTTGTCAGCAATGGATGGATGATGCTGCTGGAGCCAACCGTGTCTTGCCTTTGAAATTTCTCGTGGCTACTAAAATTGACCTGGTCGTAAGTTTGTAATATTTTCTAAAGTTTGATATTTTAATTGAAGCACTTGATTTTTTTTTAAATTCCTAGAATGAATCCCATAGAGACAAAATTCATCAAATGGGATTACGAATGGCTAACCTTCTCCAGGCCGAGTATTGGCCTGTATCTTCTAAGTCAGGAGAAAATATTGAAACATTTTTTCGAAGAATAACAACATTAGCTTTAGAAATGGGCCTCGCAAATGAAGTGAAGGAAAATATTGCAAGACCTCCAATCCAAATTCAAAATGATACTTGTAAGTTCTTGCATTTTTATTATTCAATCGTTTCATTGGTTCTAGATGAAGGCAAAATATTCTAGCCTAATTAATCACTTTGCAGATCAGTTGAGGCAATCAATGTCTGAAAATCAAATGGGGGAAATGCCCAACCGAGTTTCTGGAAAGTGTTCATCTTGTAAAAATCTTTAAACTCCTATTATTATGCAGGTCTAAATGAAAGCATCAAGCCACAAACATTCCTTAATTTTTACTAGTCTTCGAACTGTGAATCTCCGAAAAATTTCTGGATATTTTTTTGTAGTTTAACAGTCATCGCAGCATTTATGGATTCCATATAATTTTTGAGACTTAATAATGACCACCGTCTGTTTGGTTGATTTAAGACTGACTACTGATTTGATTTGATATTACTTTGTAACTTGTTTGTTAAAACTGATCATTTCCAACTTATGACAATTACCCACTCGAAACGGAATATCAAGGTTTCGATTATGCTTAGTCCTTGTGTTTCAATTTAAAAAACACAAACTGGAAAATTCCAGTCATCAGCGAAAGAGCCATGCTCCCGTGCCCAGTTTTTGGGTTTTATCAGACCCGGAGTCTAATAGGGGAAAGGGTTGAACATTCTTGATTTGTTTGAACGCTACATCGTTCAAATCAATCGATTTTTGATTTGAAAAACGGACTAAAAAATGTCATGGTAGAAATCAGCAATATTTTGTCTTTACTGATATACTTTTTTGTTCGTTAAAACTTTAAAAGTACGTATTCGTGCCAAAGAATTCAATGTATGTATGTAAACAATCGGATTAAGGTTGGAGTTTTTGTAAAGCGTGCAAGACACAGTCAACAGTCCGTTTACCTTACCTACCCAATATAACGCAGGCTCTATTGAAGTCCTCTCTCCCAAATTTGACTACATTTGCGTTGTAAACATGTAAATTAAGAAGCAGTCGAAACTTTGGTTTTTATATTTGAGTGGGTCATTATGTAGATGGGATGGGATCAGTACGTTTTTGTCATGGTGGGTTATAAACAGCGGGAATTTACGCAAATAGACTTCATTACCTGTATTTTAGAGTAGTATGCTTTCTTCATAGTTAAAGTATGCACTTCAGTTTTAAGTATTGGAACCGGTATTCCATGAGATTATTATTTATAAAATTGTAGTTTCGAGTTGTTTAAAAGCGACATAATTTTAAATCCAAAACTTACTGAGATGATATTAAGATTTTATGTATGAATTTGCCCGATTTTTATTTTTAAAACATTTTATTGGCAGTGACTTTCAAGCTTCAAATGTGAAGTATGAAAGAATCAATTGTCATTCTGATAATTGTATGTACATTATTTGTAATCCAAAGTAATGTCGATAATTTTAGGAAAGCCTTACCAGCATAAATTCAAACGTTTTCTTGATACATCACTAATTTTGACGAATTTGTTATATTTTTTACGCGATCGAGACTTACTTCTTGTCAAAGCGTTAGCTTTAAAAATCTGTTCGTATTTGTTCTAGAGTAGAGTATATGTAGTATAATTTTGGGTATTTATTGTACTTACATACACATTGACTTCAGTTTGAAATTGTATAATCACAATTTACGATGCATTGCTTCTTTACTATATCTAGATTATTATATTCTGAATACATCCTATAAAATGTTTTTAGTTCTTTAGACCATCAGCAAAGTTCTTATAGAATTTCCCTTTTTACAATATGTACTTACTATTAATAGCTTCCCCAAGTTATTGCAACTGGAAACTTGGAAGTGAAAATAAAAATTGCATTCCATTTTATTTTATTAACTTTCAAACTTTTTTATACACGTCGAAAGGCTTCTGTTTAGCAATAAAGAAGACTTGAAAACCATTCTTAGTTTAAATCTGCTCAATCTCGTGCTTACTATTCATTACTGTTCTTATAAATGAATATAAAAAAGATTTCCAGCAAAAATCGACAAACATGGAAAAATTAGACAAAGACCTTAGAACTGCAAATCAGATACAACTGGGGCTTGTCTATCTTCATAAGGAAACCTTAGTACCTGAGTTTGAGTAGACACTTGTATTAGATTATCTCACCAAGGAAGAATCGATGAGACCATCAACACGGCATTGATCTTGTTTATTCTAATTGGGGACAAGTGCGTTGCACGCGTGCTATAATTATGACATTGGGATAATCAATTTCTATTCTATTGTGCGTGAGTCTGTCACAAACCGTGGCTTTTTGTAATACAGTGTAAGAAAGAGGGATGGAAAGTAGAAAGGATCATTGTATCATTATTGAAATGAGTTGAGGTCTTGGATATAAAAATCTGATGCACTTTTTCAACCAGACTCAGACATTAGACAGATCTCATACATTAAATACTAGTCAGAATATATTAATTGATAGTTGATCACAAGCAAATCAAGCAGTCAGTGCTAATAGTTACCCTTCTTAAGTCTTATTAAAATTTCTTATTTTCCGCTAACATGTACTTTCGGTATCATTGCCCGAATTTCTGGAGCCTTGTTTTCATTACTTTGTCCATCCTCTCGTTTGTGTTTGTGTGCTGGGGAGAACTAGATGAGGAAGACATGTACATGTACCCTGTAATCATCAATACCGATGATGACAGAGCTATATTCATCCTTCCGGACACAGGATGTCACATCTTAACGGACTCGAGGTGTTAAGGCCATTCATTTATTCCTACGAAACAGGGTGGTTGTTGTCCCTGAACTTTACTCGGGAATAACGCATGCAATTATCCTTCATTAGGTTAGCCAAACTCGCTGCTACCCGTACAACGAGTCAAAATTTATACAAGGCTGATGGAGAAACTATGGATGAGTTGATTGGCTTGTGCGAGCATTACCAAAGTGACACGATCAATGCGACTCAGTTCGTTATTGGACTCCAACAAAAGGGTTTCCTCATTTATCCCGGTAAGTCGTTCTATATTGATGGCTGTGGTTTCTTTTCTTTCTAAAACGTGTGTCAATCATGAACCTGGGCTTGTTAGTTTAGTATGATAAGCTTTGAAAAATAGCCTGGAGATACTACCCTGCTTTCCAGGTCGAAATGGTCTTATAAAATAGCATGTACTACGGTGAATATGTTTTTACCTGGGGGGACAAACTCCATGTCTTAGACGTGTTTGGCAATAAACTCTCAAAATGAGAGGGCTTTCTTTATAGCTATGTATTATGGTTTCTCCGTTGATGTAAAATTCACCTAAACACAGCTTTAAATAACGATTCCATTCGGCCTGGAGTGGGTTGGATGAGATTGAAGTACATGAGGACTGGACTATGGACTTGTTATAACAATTTAATGTCCAGCTCATTACGCACCGACTTCACCTGGGGCTCTCCCACTCTTCAGTTCCAAGACCCTGAAATTCCTTTCAGTTTATGAGAATGAAGTCAGTAAATTGTATTTCATGAACCAAACTGATAGTTCAATAGGTGTTCAGCAAACGTCAGTTCTCTCAGCTCCAGTCCTTACTCTCCGTTTGTATTTCAAAAGACGGGTGGAGCAAAGCATGGTTAGGTTAGGTTAGGTGAAACTTTCCATTCTTCAATTCTTGTAGAGCATGCCTTTCAAGTTTTCTGGAATAAGTCCGGTACAATTTCGGAAGCTGGATTGCCATTGTTGTGCAGGGGCGGAGGATAGGTTTCTGGGAGCAGTTTCTATTTTTCAAATTTGAACTCCACAGAATGGCCGAAATGTATGAGGTGTAGCGTTTAGCAGAGAGTCGACATAAAAGGAAATATATAATGATGCCGAAGTAGTTCCCCACTGGATGAATGCTTTGAAACACAATACAGGGGAAATAGGAATCTTGGTTGAAAGGAAGGAATCTTGGAAGTGACAAGTGTAGGCAGGCCTGAGATATGCTTTTGTGATAAAAACACGAACATGGACACAGTAATATGTGTTCAGAAATTCAAAACAAACTCACATTACCATTATTTCTTGGCCATATGGAGTATCTGGTACATAACGACAGTAGATTTTCTCCAAAACTCAAATGTCCCCTCAGTCCGCTTATGCCTAAATAACTTCCCGTATTCCAAAACATTTACCTTTAGGTTTGGAAATTTCTATCAAGTTCACCCACCATATTCTGCATTCTGAAATTTCAAGTCCTGCTTGCTTTGGTTAAGGGTTGGTAAATATTTGATCCCACGCAGTACCTTCTAAAGGTTTTGGGCTGGGTCTTAGAAGGCCATTTTCAATTTAAATTAAATTGAATATTTTATTTTTTTAAATAAACTAAAAAGGGACTCACTTTTGTGGAGCTGGAAATAATGCGGAAAATGAAACAGATCTGGGTTATTATACCGAGACGGATAAATGCTGTCGGGAACATGGTATTTAAAAAAAAAACTTTAAATGTTTCGAATTCTTCAACTCAATTAAAAAGATCTAATGACTATGTTTCTTTTGGTGGAAAAATGAAGATTATTGTACAGATTTTATCGATGGCTGGACATGTCATGCTGAAATTCCAGATTTGTGCAATGGAACACCATTTACGAGGTACTGTGTTTAGTAATTTTAATTTTCATAGCACTACAGATTTAGCAAATGCTTTTAATCTTGCACTAAATTTCCGATAGACCATCTTCTAATATTTAATGGCATGAAATAATCTACATAGCTTGAAATTAATCACTGCCTATTCGCTATTTTACAAGGTCGCACTGTAGCTGCGATCAGAGGTTTCGAGAATGCTTGCAGCGAGCAAATGAAACCGCAAGCCTTCATATTGGAATCCTCTACTTTACTGTTTTCGGGCTCAAGTGCTTTCGCCAAGACTATCCGATTGTAGAGTGTCAGGAGTATGGAGGGTAAGTTACATGTAATAACATTATTGTGTTTCATTATGTTTAAGTGCCAGGGACATAATTACCTGCTTACCCTCTGTCACTAATGTAAACAAACTTGTTAACAACGCTCGTCTAGGTTCCTCAATATTCATTGTCAAAAGTACAACTTGGACAGTCAAAGTGAGATGATTTATCAGTTTTTCGACAGCCCTAGGTACTCACGAGGGAAACTAACACCTGTCAACATAACATCTACGGAACCTTCTAGCCTATTCAATTTACTTGGTGTTGACAATCACCATGTAACTCACTACAATGTGTAATCAATGGAAATTAGATCTTCCACTTGTTTTCATAATTGAAGCCAATGTTTTTTCATTAATATTTTATTTTGTACTATGAATACGAATATTTTTCATTTTTCTAGCCAAGCAGCACTTAAAAAATATTATGAAACTTAGAAATGCTTTATAAAAAATAACTCATCGAAAGATTATACTTTTTTACCTGATTTTCGAGGCTAAAGATAAATAGTTTATAATCTACGTATCTGTGCTTTAATGGAACAATTAAAAGTCGTTAGTCGTGAACGTGAAATATAGGAAGTGTTTCTCTTGATAGAATTGAAAGCATTTTAAAAACGGAATATTTTTTTAGAATAACAAAAAAATAAAACCTTAAACTGACTAATATAAAATGAGTGCATGTTTTGTGCCATTATTCATTCGCCTATCTGCAAATTCAATTCCAATACCACTAAAGAGTATATATGAAGGTAGGGAAAATAAAATATCAATATGTGTTCGAGGCACGAATTTGTCGTTGTCAGCTTTGTAATTGATTTTATTAAAGTTTGAGTACAAGTGCATATGAAATATGAATGACGACCAACGTACTAAACCTTTAGTAAATAAGTCAAGAAATCCATCTTCCCACCCCTACATTTACTGTGTCCATAAAAATCCCATTGTGTGAGGAGAGAAAAAATGAGACAGTAAATTAAGTTTGCTTGCACAAGATTTTGTACCTATTGTCCACCGAGCGTATTTCCTAATCTCCGAAGGGAAATACCCGGTATCCTTACGCCAACATCCTTTAATGGAAGTAGTACATTATCCGACATTGGAATGGACGTAGGTCGAAGACGTGATACATCAGCACCGGCATGGCCGAAAGAGTCCAGAAGCTTACGGGCAGTTCTTACTATGTACGGCTGAGCTGGGAAAAATTGCCAAGTAATTGGTCTCTGGAAATCATATTGGAATGCTATACACTCTCGCCTGTGTGAAACGACAGAATAAAAACATTTTGTCAGCAAATGGCAACATGTTTACTTTTCCTGCACGGAGTCGAGTCCCGAGCGGAAAAGTCCATAACTCATAAGAGTTCAGAGTTGATAGTCAAGAGTCAAATGATTCTGACATGGGGACATTATTATGTGAGAGGAAATTGAAATTTTTTCCTCCTATTATTATTTGAGCTTACGACAGTCGGCGTTTACGACAAGACTGGATGGGATGTCTTCTCGCGAAGCACGTAGGCTTCAGAATGTTGAAGTATAAATTAGCTATTTTAAAGCTGGTTAATGAGCTGAGGGAATGGTCCGACTCCAGGCACTGGAGAAACTTCTCGTCACAATCGCAATGAGACCTTGTTACAATAAACATTAGAAACATAACCATCAATTACTGACATTTAGGTGAACAAGTAATCCAATCCATATATGTCACTAATCCACCAGAGCATAACATTGAGGACTATATACGAATCCTGTGACCTAATCTTGAAATCAATTCCTCACAAACGACCTTTGACCCCCCCCATTGGTTCTCTCAAAGTGATGTATGCATGGCCCCGTTGGTCTGCCACTAATATAGCCAATATGGAGAAATATGACTCAATTAAGGAACATGTTCATTTTTCTCATTTCAACTTTAAACCCTCTGGCATCTAATGGAAATGGATATGGATGTTGTAGAACATTACAATAGGTCATTAGGCAACCTTAGTCAGCAACTCCGACAGAACAAATAGCCTTCACATTTCACATTTCTTCTGACGGTACATGATCCTGGTTATCTTAAATGCCAAGCTCGGTGGGCTTTATTTTCATGCGGAGATGCAGATGCCCGTAGAAGGTTTGAAAAGGGCATTCATGGGAAAGGGCATTATTGTGAACAGCAGAAATGCTTGCTCTACTCTGCCACGCAGTTACTTACTGGTACTGGTAACTGGTATCTTAACAACTGCTGTAACGCTAAGCTATTTTTGGAAAATATTTAGCTCACCTCGTGTAGTCCCCATCATTACACAACTCATGTTTACATTGACTCGCTGGAATGTTCTCTGGACATTTGTCATGTTCCCTGCAGCATAAATCCGTTTCAGCGGAGATACCAATGTCATCGTCAGACCTAGCTATGTCACCACGACCACACCATCTTGTACCTTAGGGAAAAAAATCATCACTTTAGGTACAAAATCCACTCTCATTAGAAAATGTATTTGACCCACACATGGAATGTGGAAAATTTTATATTGTACGCAAGCTAAATAACTTTGGGACAAGGAATTCAATTAGCAATTACAATCTATGGATAATTAATCTCCTAATACCTCGAAAAACCGAGGTGAATCATTTGCTGCAGTCGCTGCAGAGAATTAATTGCTTTGTTTTTGTGACAAAGACCTCTGCAATAAAATCTCTCCACAAGCCCCATGTTTTTCGTACATAAGCCCTCGCAAACATACACCAATATATATACGTACGAGTATATGCTCATCATCATGTTTATTTATGAGATTTTTGTGCTAAGAGATTTTTGAACAATGGGACTTCTTCCAAGCGTCTATTTCCAGATACTATTCCTTGCATTTATTTACGGCTATGTTGAAATTATAAGCTATAAGAATAGTTAATTCCCAAGAACGAAAAAAAGTCTCCCAAATGTCAAGTCTATCCCAATTCTCAATGCATCCGGAAAGTCTCCACTCAAATAGCAAGTATACATACAAAAGTATACAAGTATATTTCGGGATTATATTTATAAAGGATTTGCAAATGGCCATAAAATGAAAGCACCCCTAGCTTTGACACAAAACAGCCTTGGCATAATAATATGCTACTCCCCTTGGGTATTCAATCCATGAGATGAGGGGTGACCTGAATAAACTAAGAGTTTTAAAAATATGATCTTCTTGTAAACTTATTTCAGCTATTTCTCTATGGTACAATTTACGACTCACCTTTCTCCAAGTAAAATATCCAAAACTAAATAAATAAAAGTCCCCCATCAGACAGACCATTTGTTATGCCTTATAGAAAAGCACCTTTCTTTCCATCCATTAATCATTATTTCAAACAACATTCAGATTGTAAAGAAATATATAATTCTACTATTTACACGATTTCGTTTTACAGTTCCCACCAATACCAAGAAAGTCAAAGTTGAAGCAGGAAAAAAGTGAAAGTGGAATGGAAAAGGTCGGCGATTTTTTCTGTCGATTTGGTCGTTCTTGTAAACACGAGGGATCTGGACCAACTCTTGTGCAAGTTGGCATTAAATGTAAAAGACAATCAAGTACACTTTAAGGATCTACTTGTAACTTTTAAATCTCTTCAATTCGTGCTCACCCTTCGATTTCCATGGGCAATCTCTAATTTCAATTCAATATGAGCTATTGAAATGCTTCAAAGCTGGAGAGAAAGGTATTTCCTCTCATATTGCAGTCAAACTGTGAAACATTGAGACAATAGGATTTGGATGAGGCATACGATAGCCAGTTGACTCTATAGTAGAAGCCGATAATATAGAGATTTTGTAGGATGAATTATACTTTTATATCTGAACCGTTTACCAGGAAAGATGAGTGGGGATCCACTTGAAGCAGAATTTTCTGTCGAGTTTCCCAAAGAGTTGTCCTCCATAAAATGGTAGACATCAGTTTCGTTGAAGAGGAATCCATGAGGTTGAAATTGGGGTAAAATACCAGCAGGTTGAGAGTCATTCCACATCCGATTTATTATGTTCTGGTTAAGGTCATTCTCATCTCGAAATTGACCGGAACCATCTTCCCCACCACCTCCAGGATGAAGCTCATCTCCTATTACGACCCGCTTTTGAGACCCGTCCAACAAACATTTCTGCAGAAGGAGCTGGAACTGAATGTAGTTGAGTGTGGTCACGAGCCCTTTCCGCGTCTCTTGTATCCAGTTAGCGTGTCTGGAATATTCAATTAGACTCTCGTCTCTATTCTCCCACCTTTACAACTTGTGTGGAATGAAAAGCGTTCGGAGGGGTACACACAATGACGTAGATATATGGATGCCCTTTTACCCATTTTCAAAAATATGGCATCGATTTTCTCCGCTCACTTCGACCACTTGGGATCCTATAAATATTCCAAGAGATGGGATTATTGAACACGAGTGAATGACGCTTTATTACTTGCATTCTTCCTCTTCTCGGCCAATTTATTAGAGCAATGTTATCGAGTGCATTGGTATGAAGAGAATTTCGGGACCTTTTCTATTGGAGTAGTACTTGAACACGGCTGACTCATCTCTCGATTGACGAAGATCCGTGAGTGCCGCCGAGGCCAGCAGGAGACCCAGCACATCTAATAGAACCACTTATAAAAAAACAACAAAGTAATCAATGTATTTTTCAGACAAAACTAGGGCATGTGGATCTCGTACAAATTAAAACCCCTTCCAAGTTCCAACTCATGTCTCCAGCTTAAGGGAAATCCAGAATACATTTGGCAAGCACAAAAAATTGCATCTTCAATTTACTCAAGCTCAGCTATTTCACTCCCTCTAGCTTTGCTATGTCTTATTCATATTATGTAATCCGGGTAAAAACCAGGGCACACACGTACGTCCACATGGACAAATGTCTTTAGCCTGGATATGATAGTGGAGTGTATGGCGAGCGGGGTCAATGAATATAGACTTTCTCTCATTGTTATGTGACGAAATGCTCGGGGTTGTTAAAGGAGAAAGCAGAATAAAGGGGATTTATTGTGGACACTATATATGATGGCCTCTGGAGCATAACTCAATTCCAGGGAGCAAATGAGTCCGAAGTTCTCGAGTTTCTCTACTATTCATCGTAGTAGTACGTAGTACAATGCACTAAGAATCTCAAGAAGTTCGTTCAACCCAGAAACAACAATTTCTTACTCTTTACTTATTTTTTGATCAGAAAGGGGAAAGAAATGGTCTCGGAAATCTCTTTTAGTTATTGGGACCCTTCCCTCTAGGGAAATAATGAAGATCTCATTTCATTTCAGCCCCATTCAGCACTGAGCCCACTCAACTTGAAGATTTTTTTAGCTCATAGTGTACTATTATGCGTAGTAGGTGTAGTCCCTACACTTAACATTTGCATCACGGCAAGTCATATTACGCCTTACGAGTCTTATGACTTATTCTGATTACTGAAAGTACCCCTTCTGATCTCTTAATAAAAGCTTTCTCCCTATACTTTGTGCTCTTCTGCACTAGGACTTTTATTTAACTAGATGGGTTTTGGGGATATGTCGAAATATTTCCAATTCACTTTCCTCCCCTTTTATATCAAGAGTATAAAATATTTTGAAAGGTTCAGAGGTGGTACATTTCAGTAGTTCGTTTTATATACTTGCCAAAGGGAACGGCTAGACCTTGAAAACAGCTTGAAAAGGCTTAAATCTACTTCTGCCCTCTCTTTAACTACCTTACAATGCGGATGGATTTAATCAGCTTAAAGGTCCAGTGCTCTGATGAAACTATTTCAAGGTGAAATCGTAAATCCCTGATTTGGAATTATATAGGCTCTTTCCTTCCCTTTCGAAGCTCAAGAATCAAAAGTCCATCTGTACTTGAATGATTTGAATAGCCTGTATGAAATTGAATAATCTATTATTATTACTATCTCTATATACAGACACCCTAGACCCACTAGTAACCAGCATCGATGAATATATATGATCCGTAGAACGATCTGTGCGTCATTATAAATATTTTCGGACACCGGACATCGGATTTCCAATTAACACAGTCTAAGTTTGTTTTAGATTCTACAAGTCCCTTTGCTTTTTCCCACGTCCTAAATTATCCAATTAGTAAAAAAAATATAAAAAAGGAAATTTTAAAAAAAACTAACTTTCCGACTTTCTCTCCAAGATTGGAAGATAGGAATGGTGGAATGTCTAGACGACTTTGTAATAGTTCAGCAGCCTCTCTCCCTTTCCTATCTGGATCACCAACACTGCATTTATATTTACTCAAGAAGCGACAACAGCTTCGTCTCTTCAAGATTTTTTCCCCAACCCTCCCTTTTGCCCACACAAGTTATTTGAGTGCAAAAACGTAGGAAAGAAAGGTTCAAGAAAATTAAGAGCGTGAAGCTTCAAGGGAAATCCGTCCTACAGGGCACTCAGCCAACTTGGATAAAGTTGTAATGGGGAGAGCGGTCCTTTCTTCTACAATGACAACTCCTCCTCTGATAATTCTGATGGTAATAAATGTCTGTATGGAAGTATGTTCTCTCAACTAAACACCGATTCTTTCACTATTCAACTCTACTGGCACTCACACACTACTGACACTACAAATCATGTGAACCCCCCACTTTCTTCATAACATTATTTTTGTAGAGAAATACTAATGAGATTACACCCTTGAATCCCTAGTGCCAATGCCAACTACAGAGACATACAAGATTCTCCAAACGAGGTGCATCTACATCTCTCTCCATCTCAGAAGGTCTCTTCTGGCAAGATGCTAAGGTCTAAAATTTCATCACCACCCTCCTGTCGTCAATTATGTCATTACTTGTGAGTTTGTGAGAGAGAGTCAGGGTCGCGTTTTGTCTTTCAGACTTGGATGGACAGTATACAGTGATGTGACATTCTTACTTACGCAGGCGAAAAGTTTATCAAGAATCCAAGGGTTATCAAGTATGATGTACACAAGTCGATAAATATGGACAAGGAATTGCACAACTTATTATAGGCAGGAGCTCACTCTTGGTTTTAAACTGGGTGTGCGTGTATGCCTACTTACTTGATAAACTCCTTGAGATCTGCTTCTGTCTCCCTTCAACTTTGGATCTTCTTTAACAACTCTTTTCCTCTCATTCCCTTCAAAGTTGGAACTGGGTTGACAAGAGCGAGAGAGAGATTATGATAAATCCGCGTGCCAAAAGGGCTAGACGTGAGGTTATTATTATTACTGTCGTTATTATGACTTTGATGATCATCCTGATCCTCAAGCAAAGAAGGATATTAATATAGATGACTGGCTCAAGGCAGTATGTTGTTAGGGGTGGGCAAGTGCTGCTTATAATGCATTATGGAAACATTGACCACCCGATTAGATGCGGACACGGTGAGGACAAAAACTTAGACCTTAAGCTCGGCCTTGGGGGCTCGTCTATTCTGCAGTAAAGATATTGTTAGCATTTGGGAAATTTAACTTTTTCTAATTCCTAAGGTCGCTCTTAAGTAAATTCATGGACGGAGTTTAATTCCCGTGGAGATTAGTGGGAAAAACTTACTTTTTCCGTGCAGAAATAAAAAAGAGCTTGATGATTTAATTTTACTGGCTACATTCTGTTTTTTTTATTCACTATACATTATGTATAATCATGTACTATAGTATCATATTCACTTTTGAAAAATCAATTCGACAAAGACTGACTTCAAATTATTTTCTCACAATATAGCCGAAATTCAGAATTAATTTTTTTCTCCAAGTTTACACATCCCAGTTCAAGTATCCAATTTGTACCCACTGACTATCTTTGAGAATAATTGTATATTTATCTACTTGCTACTGATTTAGAATTTTTGATTTCAAGTACACGTCCTTTTTCCAAATCTCGAGCTTTTTTTTTTTACATCGGAAGCAGTCCAGCGATTAGCCATAAAAGTTTATGGATTAAGTACTAAGCTTAAATAGGTTAGTTTAACGGTTGGCGTATTTTAAATCCTAAATTTTATTAACATATAGTCCCCGTCTAAATTTAATTAATCTGTCCTTGATTTGCATTCATTTAAACTTAAAACGGAAGTTGTAAGGCAAAAATCAGAATGGATTAAAAATTTCCATAGTACGATTCGATTGTACCGAAATAGTGATTGAGTCAGTTAATAATAAACATACACCGGCTCCCTTGCATATATAGTAAAAGGTAAGTAAGTGCAGTCAAAAAAGGATGAAGCCTTGAAACACAAGGCTACCCCACAAATATATTATGTACAGAGGCTAAACTCATACTTATTCGTAAAAGTCATCATCTTCACCCCCACCGCTTCGACTACACAACTAAATACATTTTATACGAAGACTCGGGAGGATTCTAGGATGAAGATTGGATCAGCATAACTCGTGTTGACAAGCATGGAATGGGAATTAATTATTGGAATCCTGGCGTCACCTCAAATTTTACAAAAAGCACTCATACTTTACACTTGAACAAACACACCCAGATCCCTCGATGCTTCGTTGGCCATCCCTCCGTGATGTCGTGAGTTCCAAGTGAGCTTATCCACCGACACGATTTCCCACACTTGTGATCCATATCAGGTATTAACATTGAACTGAACCCTGATAAGCATCATAAAAATATTCCATGCCATACGTTGACTACTGAAAAGCCACATGACCATCAATCTACAGGAATACTTATCGTTGGACACTGGATCTCGTGTGCCATGTGTTTGCTTTCATAATACGGCTTAAACCTTTTCAAAGTCACTCGCTATAAATTTTAGATGTCTTGGTGTTTTAAGTGATGAGTTTTTTTTAGCTATGTTCTTTATCATCCTTACTACATTTGGAGCTAATTATCTTTACTTTTTTTAAGAGAGATAATCTGAGTGTTGAACAAAGCATGAGTTGTGGTTAAGAATTTGGAACACAACTACCCACAGCACTTTGGGGGAATTATGTCCGCTACTTCCTTTTACTACGTACATTAATATCGACACATCAAATCCTTGTGAGGTAATTCTCATTTAGTTTAATAGAATGCAAAACCGTACTTTGAGTTCAATGATAACCCATCTCGATTACTGAGACTTATGGTTATACACGAGGACTCGGGGAACTTAAGTCGCACTAATATTATGTATTTATGTTGATATCGAAATTGTATTATAATATTTGTTTATAGAGATATCGATTAGAATGTGTAAGCGTCCTTTATATAGTTTAGTAGCAAATCTTACAGGCTCTCATCTCAAATCTCACCTAACCTTACACATGACATGACCAACCCATGAAAATATCCGTGTCAAATCTCAGTAAATTTTCTTTGTCCAGCCTCTTCCGCAAAATTAAAACGTAGAGTATCATCGTGAGACGTCTGATGCTATATATATTTATATCCTTCTTGGCAGTATGCTTGTTTTGTTACCCTTATTTTTTACAATTATTCGATGTCACTAGCTTTCATGTACAGTTTCCCCCGAAAAGAGATGATTCAATTGTACAACTGCATACAAGTTGCTGACAAAAGTCCAGCGATCTGTACAGTCGTAGGGCGGATCTAATGTAATTTCTTGATTTGATGTCGTATGCAGTGGTCATTTATGTTGTTATACTGTATAGGCTTCTCTTAAAGAATAACCATATGTAGTTCGTAGGATGCAATATTTAATATTGCCCTCGTATCGTTAAAAGGTTTCGCGTAAAATATCGTGTATTCCTCTACTAACTAAATAGTAACTCATAATTGCGCTTAACTTTGGCATATTCAGTCACACTCGTCAGTCAGACTCTAATTCAGGCATTTAATCCCCATTACCGGGATTCTGAGGCAGATTAGTATTTGGCTCCATGTTTCTCTACACAAATCTAAATACCTTGTATAAGCGGCAGTTGCCCTTGGGTCTTTTAAAATTGTTCTAGGTATCGTATCGTTAAATTTTATATCGTATAATGTGAAGCAAGCGACGATCTAATAGCCAGGCAAACAGTCGATTTCCACACACAGTCTTCAGAACAATGCGATTTCAAGGTACGGCAATTTCTTAGATAAAATTATCATTTACTGAGACTCCTGCTGAAACTTTGTAGACATAATTGTAGAAACTAACATTAGTAGCCCATGTGGATTATATTCGATTTCTTGTTTTGTAATTGCATTTACTATCATCTTTTAAAAGTCATCCATTCTTTCGATGGTAGAACTCGAAGGTTGAGAAGTAAAAATCACATTTCTTTCACGACTTTTATTGACGATCTTTCGTCATTGTAATCACTTTAGAGTTCTCCGTGTGTAGGTAGGCAACGGTTGAGGTTGATAGCAGTTAACTGAGTTCTTCAATGGTTCAGTCGCACTCGAGAATATTAATGTTCATTCTTCGAAACTATCCTTTCCACATATGAACTGAATTTACTGGCGAATGGTTTATTAACAAGGAAACTCTTTCAAAACCCATCTCTTTGGACGTGTGGGTGGGCATCTCTTCTTCGTGGCTGGATCGTGGACTATGTATTCTAAATCTTCTTGTACCAGAAGAGATAAACTTGGCCGTCCTCAACTCGTAAATCATCAACCCCTACGGTTGCAAAATGGGACAAAGGTCATCAATGCAGAAAAAACTCATCTATTTACTCATTATATATTGACAGAGGTAATGGAAAATGCAGCCATATTCAAAACTCCACAAATAGGACAGCCCTCGTAAAATTAATAAGCTGTAAAGTCAATAAACTTGTTCTGAAATCATTCACTAACCTGCTGGTGCAACAAAAGTCGTTGAAGGTGGACTAGCTGGATCTGGATCGCTCTTCAGAAGATAGAGAAGCCAGTAATGGTAACCAATGGGCTGTTCTCGATGGCCAGAGATAGTATGAATGTAGTGCCCATTAGGCCACACAGTAGACGAGAACCTACAAGATAAGAGGAATCACATAGATGAAATGGTAGACTAATTTCATGCAAAACGGGTGAAGGTTTATCGGGAGAGTGGGACTTACTCGAATTCCGGTGCCAACTCTGCAGCTCTTTGCATAACGAAGAAAAAAGTATTATTTGTGGGTACATGAACAGTTAGATTATATCTATCTGCGGTAGGTGGGTCGGGACCAATCCATAGCCAGTATCGAACACTAATAGGTTGAGATTTGGTGTTTGCAACCAAACTAGTAGGGCTCGTGCCAGTTGTCAAACTGCTGTCCGTCCCCTGAGAATCCGTACTACTCAAATCAGATCTGACCGCTCCAGTACCCTCGGTCTCACCATTAATCTTAACAATAGGTCGTAGACTCCAATCCGTGCTATGCAAGCCATTATTACTTCCATCAGGGATGGACTGCGGCGCATTAAGGGATGTAGTGGTGGGAGCTTTGCTTCTATAAATATACTGACGTCGTGCACTGTTGCAATGACCCCGTCGAAGTCCAAGGAGTCCAAAACCATTGAGCAAGGCGGATGCAGCGACCACAGATTCAGACGTTGCGTATAAATTGTTGAGAAAGGATCCATTAGGTTCCTGCATGGACACCAAAGCCAACGCACCAGCCGTTCTATTCCAGTTGACATCGATATCCTCACTTGCAGCCAAGGCCTGACCAATTCATAAAAACAGTGAGACCCATGAGGGAGATGTCATACTACTCATACTGCCCTTTCTGAGTTGTACAAATAAATGCCTATCGGCCTCTCGTCATAGAATGCTTTGTCCTGCCCCTCTGGGATAAAAAAAAAAGACATAAAATATAAAGCCGTAAAAATATTTCGTAACAAACCTGGATAGCTATAGCGGTGGTATGGATGTTCCCGAAGGATCCATCTTCATTTTGCTGCTCACCGATTGTCTCCAAAGCCTCGCGCATATGTCGTCTCAAAGACTCACTTTTCTTACGGTGACGGACACATTCTAAAGCCATCAGAGCTGTTCCTCTCGTGTCTAAAAGACATAGCCAAAAGTACGCCATTCATTAGACAGCGTTTAAGGTGTCACTGATTGCTTCGACACGCGATCCAAGTACTTTCCGTGTTTTTATAGCTTTTGCATTACATGCTTCTAACTCGTGCTTGGTTTATCGTCTCTTTGTATTGGAGCATCCTAGCGTGATTCATACTTCTCCAAAGCTCGATTAAAGCCCGTGTTTACAAATTGAGACTTACCAACGGAATACGGCTTTGAAGTCCCATCCCCCGCGATTTGCATCAGATGCTTCGTCTGGCGCTTATGCAGGTGGGAACCAGCTAAGCAAGCCACGAGGGAGGTCAAACTAAAACCGAATGTCTCAGGGTACCCCGGAAAGTCTTGGTCTTCGTGGTGCTTTTCCAGTGATGCTGAAACATTCATAATCACCTTTACCCCCAAGTATCACGTCAAATTTTCGCTGCCAGAGCTGCGGAAACTAATATCCTCAGCCCTCCATATTCATACACGATATTCTTACCGACGAGATTGTGCCCGTAAAAGTTGTGAGGATCCTTACATGCCGCACTCAGAGCCAAGGAGAAGAAAGCAACTTTCGCCGGAGTGACGGGATCAATATCCTTCCTGTGCGTCATACGCATACATCATAGATCACATCAAATACACTTTCTCAATACTTCAGATCAAACAAGCCTGGACCTTTTTATAACTAGCTCTCACATATGTTACATCATCGCTTTAAAGTGCTAAATAATATATCTCAACAAATGACAGAATCATTTATTTCCCCTACACCTTTGGACAAAAAGCCATTACCTCGGGATGTTCAGAATAAATATTTCGCTCAATTTATCCACTCAATCTCCAAGTTAAAAAAATAAATATATCATAGGCTATTCGATCTAAAGTGGATATTGGATTCTCGCATGAGAGTTCAGTGAGAGAAAGGCCTTCAAGCTCGGCTCAATATTATCGCCTGGTGTTTATGAGCACAACGACCAATGCATATTTTATATATCTAGGGAACTTTGATACCGATTCGAGTAAGTGAGCTAGAACATGACATATTTATTAACTAGGTAATTTCTACACTCTAAAAGCTCTCTAGTTTTATCTCTCTATCTCAAGCGTTGGGAATATAAGAAGAGCTTGTATAATTTACAAGTACGGACATGGGTTAAAAAAAAGGGCTAATAAGACGCTAGACGAGTAGTAAAATGAATGTCAGAGAACTAACCTTAATAATTTCTCTAGGAGCTCTATTTCTAATTGTTTAACAATTAGACTAGCAACTAGATCATTCTTGGCAGGCCAATCTTCTATAGCAGAAGCTAGGGCAATGACAACTCTGGCCGTGTCACCTGACGGCCATCCATATTCTGGTGTTCTTTGATCCTGGAGCCATTCCACACCCCGATCTCGAGCTTCCTTGAGTTTCTCTATCACATCAGTGGGCAACTCTTGTACCTCTGAATTCAGTCGTATTGAGTTCTCTGAAATTATTTATCCCAATTAAATTACACCTCCTCCCACCCAATATAATCCCACTTATACTACTACCTTGGACACCCTTGCTGGGGGAGGGGACCCTTGAAATTTATCTCCATTCCATATTTCCATAATACAGACTAAATTTGTCACAAGCCATGATAAGTACATATAAATAATGACTCCCTCAATAATACTTCCAAAGTAATTTGGCCCTTGCACGTCTACTCCTTACAATTGAGCCAATTAAGACTTCTTTAGACCAAGTTCCCCAAACTCTCTCTCTATTTAGTCCTGGCCGGATTCCACCTTCCAAAATGTACGCCTATAACAATGCTCCCAATTGCTTTCCATTCAGGGACAATCTAAACTCTAATAGAAATCCACTCCTCTCTTAATAACACTCCTGTAGAAATGACAAGGAGACTTAAAGTCCCTATCATAATCCTCTCGACAGTAGACTCATAAGTTCTGAGCTCAGAGATTGATTCCAATAATAAATATTGTATATAATAAGGCTGGAGTACAGTTTCTAGTTTGTGACTTGTTGTAACTTTGTTACCAAGATGAGACTCTTTCTCACCTCCGGTTAAAAGAGAAAAGAAGCCAAGTGTTGAGAGGGAGGTGTTGAAGTTACAGGAAATATGAATGGAGAGGGGAAATGAATGAATTTATCGATGAGGGCAAGGAAGGGTAAAATTAATACAAGTGTTATTGTCTAACCTCCAAGTGTAAATCCCTTAGGTTCCTCCTTTCCGCCTGGATAGGTCTTAAACAATTCCCTAATATACTTTGTTTATCAACTTCCCCGTCACACAAAAAGGTGGGAGGGGAAAGTGTGCTGGATCTCAATGAGTTACACACACATTCCATTATTCGTGTGGAGGAGAAAGCAGTAGTTGGTGGTAGAGGAATCGGAGATATATGGGTTACACAAGTTCCGTTATCTATAAATAGATCGGCTCTATGGATTGTATGCAATGAAATGCCAAAGGTTGGCAATATTTTCCCTGCCCCGAGTTAGATAGATAGATAGATGGGAAAGGTAGAGAGTGGCCTTATTACCTGTAAGGTGGCTGGACGCAGTGGAATAACTTGAGTAAAACAAGGTGGAGATGACCAGAAAGAAAGTACTTGAGGTGATGGATGTCATGATGAGCCTATTCACACTATTTGATTCAATACCAATGCCACACCAAGCACTTGACCTGCATACAACAACACAGCAGCAGCAGTCTCAACCACTTCTCCCTACTACTTTCCTTCCCGATTTCTCCTCAACACAACTTTACAAGTTTGACCCGGGGACTGAAAGAAATGTATCTTATCTGTCAATATGCTCTGGAGGAGAGAGTCAGGAATGATATTTTGTGATTTTATCTACGCTCTTCAGTCCCTCTCAGATATAACGGAAGAAGAACACAGAAAGGACGACTCAAGGGCGATAGGTTAGAGAACACAGGGAATAATTAATGGCACCGCCGACATTCGATA
Source organism: Agrenia bidenticulata (assembly GCA_034694785.1). Taxonomy (NCBI): domain Eukaryota; kingdom Metazoa; phylum Arthropoda; class Collembola; order Entomobryomorpha; family Isotomidae; genus Agrenia; species Agrenia bidenticulata. The sequence continues at coordinate 69,552 of JAQFYM010000025.1, read as the reverse complement.
CTAACATATAGAGAGAGAGGATAAAAAACAGAGAGAGTTTGGTAGAGGACTAAAGATAACTAATCAACTGATCACTGCCAGTACTGGTTCTTGTTCTTCTCGAGCCCAATGTTCTATGTATGTTGAACTGCTGATGATGACTGGAGAAATTCTATAGAAGAATGGTATCCTTTGTGTCTTGTCACTTGAAATCCAATCCACTGCACCACTACGTACTGGGTCGGCAAAAAGCTTGGCTTGGGGCTCGTCTTGTACCAATCCCAATACCAGAGGACCAATGTACCAAAACCTCCACAGTGCTCTGTCCTATGTACCTTTCTCTAGCATTGGAGTCTTGAGTCCAGTAGCTCGAGTATGTTGCCTACGTAATCGATAATTCCTTCTGTGAGAACTCCACAAGTAGAACTAGTCAGTTCGAAGCCTCAGTCTCTGTGGTTTAAGGAAGAATTGGGTCCGTTTCACAACCAGAGCCGTCTCTTATACTTCCACCACTACTCCTCCAAGCTGTAATATTAGAGCATTGAGAACGACGGACCCTACACAAGGACCTTTCTCCGCATCTCCCGGCGCCCCTCGCCGAATTTCTCCAGAAGAGTACGGTAAGCAAGTTGGAGGCCGACATTGCACATGCTGAGATGCGCTCTCATCCTCCACAGATCTCAACCTACCTCAGCTACCCCCAGTACCATAATCATAATAATCTATAGAATTTCCCCTCTATCTCTCATATCTATACACCATGTCTAGAATCTAGTGGGAATAATCTACACACAGCTCGGACCACCGTCCCGACTCCTCCGTCTACATATCTCTGGGTGAGAACTCGAACGGAATCCGTAGAATAAGAGCCCAATGCTCCAGTGAGTCCCTATACATGCCACCAAAGACCTCAGTGGAAAAGCAGAAGATGGGTTTAAAGAAGGGGAACTCAGTCGAAGAACCACTGCCGATAGTCCTCTCATTTCCACTTGGTATGTGAAAGGAAAGCTAACGCTCTCCCGGCTTGTATAAAGCTCAGATATGGACATAAGCATGTATCTTCCCTCCTTCATTGGACGGAGCTAGATAACTTTTGACATTTCTCGTGTGTACGGTAAGGAAGGAACTGAGGGTAGTCCGTGGTGATGGTGGTGGTGGTGCTGTCTGCTGGTACTCGGACTGCTGGTACTGGTGGAAGGGTCTTTCATTCACCAAGGATGAAGAAAGAGGGTCGAATATGGAACCTGGAAGAGAGGAAATAAAAAACCTGGAGAAAAAAAGGTTCTCCAAGGAACCGACTTCTCGTCAGTCGTCATACACACACATCCAACATGTTGGAACTTTCTCTGCTACCACTTCCAACCATGTACTTTTACTTTTGTATCCAAAAGTCAAGCCCATCATGTCTCCCTGAACTTATCCATGAACTTTACAACAGCCCACCCACATTTTCTTACACTTTTCTCTGCTAATTCTCTGTGAAGACAGAGCAAAGGAAAATATTGAGCAAACCTTTAACTCTGTCCCCTTTTTAGAGTCTCCCTTTTCCTCGTATACTTTCTTCAATAGCATATCTCGATGTCCTAGTGGGTCTCTCCTTCCCATTCCTCCCAAATTATATGAGACATTCAATATAGAGTTTCATCTGAGAAATTCTTCATTTCTCTCTCCCTCTTGACAGGTATATAAAAACTAATTGGGAACAGATAAGCGGCGAACTGGGTTTAAAAAAGCAAGCTAGTCCAAAGACAAGACACGCGACACTTGCCTCTACAATCTGTCTTTCATCTCCATTATGATTTAGCCATTTCTTCTCGGCTGAGTTTTCAATCCATTACTCCTTATTATTAGAGGATATTTATGGGTGGATAGGTCCAAGTATAATTAATGGGACAAGAGGATTCACTTTTTAGCTTTATCTGACTTACAGAATATCAAGTATGAAGAGTTTCATCATGATTGTTGTGTATCTTTCGCTTCAATGGGTTCCCTTTTGTACTAGTACAAAGTTATTCATTTAAACATTCAGAAGCTCATTTTGAGGACATTATTTTGGAATCGGGAAAGCCGGGCTAAGACATTATCCGGCGCCGATAAAGTCCGGCGTTAAATTAATGAGACTAGAAGAATGGAGCATATTTTTGTCCTTCATTTGATTAAGCTTTATGACTGGAATCTATTATCCTCTCTGTCATGGAAATGGGATTATTTTATTACTAATATTGGAGATTGGCAACTCCAATTGACTTATTTATCCGCGTGTCTCTTTCTCTCGCTCTCTCTCTCTCTCTCAGCGTGTGTGTTTCTCGAGCATCTCTCTGTCTTACCGATTGCACTAGTCTATTGTTCTGAAATCTCCCTTGCTTACTAGCTGCCGCATATAAAATATATATCGATCCCTATCGATCTTATTCGAAGAACTAGTAGTAGTATTAGTAGTAGTGTAGTAGCCCGGGTAGTAGCTATTCGTAGCTTTCCAATCTTAAGTCGGCAATGCGGCCAGAGTTACAGCGAGAAGAAATCAAATCAATAAATATGTTAATACGAAAGCTGTTTTCAGCCCACCTACCGTCCCCGCTTTCCCGTTTCATTATGTCATTCTAAATCGCATTAAAAAGGATGAGTACCGGGAACCGATTGATGGCCCGGGCATGTAAGAACTGATTATTCTGATATAAATTAGAGGATTTTTCCATGCATCACTAAGTTAAATGACATAAAAGCAAATTCGTCTAACCAGAATCAATATTAACATATTATATTTTGTGACCTATCGTCTTGCATGACTTTTACTGGGGAATACGTCTGAGAATTCATAAAAGATTTGGAAACGGATATATAGAGCTGCTGCTTTTTATGACTTGACTGGGTATCCAATAAGCAGTAAATAACGATTGAAATTTTATGCCTCGAGAAACCATAAATACCCTTTTTATAATTATGTACAGAGTACAGACATTTAAAAAATTCAGATGTTGGCTTTTAGTAATTTTTCATCAAAAAATACAATTTCTTTGAAAGGAACGGAAACTTGATTTGATTTCAATAAGTTTTTTTGTTTCCCTGCATTTTAAAATTCTATGTAATTTAGCAAATATTTATAAGTTCTGAATATTCGAATTAATAAAAATATTCAGCAACAAAGAGATGAAGAAAATTATTTTCCATTTTCAATAGTTCTGAAGACCCTATTTTACAAAAAAAAAAAAGTTAAGTGAGATTGTGATTTTGAGAATGTCATTGAGATTGAAATTTTGAGATTTTGTTATTCAGATTGTCGGAAAGAGTAAAATAATCCTGATAAAAATATTCGAGGATTGAGTTGGGACCAAACCTACAGACCGAGATACCTTCAGGATTTTTCCCTACGTTTGATTAACACGAATAAAGGAGGATCAGGTTACGCTTATTCTGAAAACATAAGTCTAAACTTCCAAAGCAATGTCAAACTATACAGCCGCTGTTGGCCTGGAAAAATTACTTCAAAAGCCACACCTGCCAGCACACAACAAAGGGCTAGAAGTGTTCTCAAGTATTAAGATAGCCGTTCCTGACTTAAGCTTGTCGATATTCCCTGGGGGATTCAGACAAATCCGGTACTAGGGATTCCAAAATGTCCGGTTCGGTGGTTTCGCAAATCCTGAAAGTCATTTTCATATTTCTTCTCCAAACTACTTCCCTACCTCCATTACGTTTATTTCCACAACAAGGGACATCTAAAGAACTGATCCGCACATCCTGGATTTTATCCTCAAGAAAAAAGAAGCTGGAATACAGGAATCCCATTGTTGTTTACAATTGCATCCGTACACCGTACACTGCAGATCTTTTGGGTGGAGTCATTATTTTATTTCAGACTTTGAATTCTCAGTCGACTTGGTACATCGTACATCAATAATGAAATCTTTCTGAGATCTTATCATCTACTGTTGCACTTAAATTAGACTCCTAGTTGTGCATTCCTTCTTCCAGTAGTTCCAGTTGAAATTGGCAGTATAATTCTTGGAATTCCTTTCGAAACTCAGCTCCAAAAACCTCGCCTCTGCCTTGTGCTAAAACTAACCAATTTATTTTTATTGGCCTTGCAAAGGCAGTACATCTTGAGTTTTTTGCATTAATATCCATCCAACTCCATTTAGATTAAAGTTTAGTTCGAAATTTTTGATTCCTATTCAAAATTATTCCTAGCAACCTGAGGTTAGGGTTGTGTATAAATTAAATATCCCAGATATACCCAGGCCCTTAAACCCTTGTTTTGCCACTTAAAATCTGACTCAACGACCAAGAGCTCTTGAGAAGATTCCACATTATATATTGACTACTAAATTCAACAGAACAACATTCAGAGTCGTTTTAAGTTTACGATGTACGTCGCTCCAGTAATTGTAAAACCATACATTTGTATTCTGTAGAGAGCCGTTGCTCCTGGTTTGAGGTGCTGGTAGTGCGGTTGCACAAATTACTTTCACTCTCGTATAAAATGACGCATCGGGCACACTGCACAGGCCAAGGAGTTCGGGTGCACGCTATAAATTCGTTAAGATGCCTCCTTTAATCATTAATTAAAAAGGGGGAGACGATAGACAGTTTGCCTCCGTTTATGAGCTTGTTATGGTTCCGTCCTAAGATTGTACTAGGAATCCCATTATAATGAAACCCCACTTCTTGCTGTGTACTCGCATGTCATAAACATGGGTTCCCCTCTTTCGGATCTCTAACACGGTCCAATTCATCCCTCCCTTCTTGACAGTCCATTTCATTTCATTACTTAGTAGAAAATTGAAGAGGGGAGAGATAGAAATCATTGCAAGACAAGTATAAGGCTGGAAATTCATAAAAATCCATTACTATGAACATGCATCAAGAAAAATAGAGGAGATGTAGGTTTTCGAAGCTGGAAGATCAGGAAATAAAACCTCCGGCAGAATTTCCAGAGCTAAATTATGGAACCTATGGCAATAATTCTTAGTAAGGATCGGGATTCGTGAGGGTGATGGTAAGCTATGAATTAAACACAGTTGAGTTTCAAAAGAGTAAGCTTCGACTACCGGCAACTCAGGCATTTTGAAACTCAAAAGGGGGACCAATAATGGGGGTCAAAATCGCCTCGGGACATTTATACCTGCAAAAACTTTTGAAAGCCACAATTGGGCTTAAAAGCGCAGCTAGTTAAAAATGCATTAAAATTCGATTTCTTATCAAATCAGTAAAAAGTAAGGTTCAAAAACTCAATTTCAAATTAAATATTAAAAGCAATGGTTTATGAATTCCCCTTACGATTAGATGTGGATGTGTAGTTAGTAAGTTAGTAATTCATAATGAAGTTCAAAATACCAGTTCGGACATGACATGAGGCCAACGTTTTTGATATCTACTTTCAAACATCTAGAATTGTAAGAGACGTATTCTTGTTTGATTCCAAATCGGTATATATTTTATTTATCATTTCGGTCACCCACTCATCAATGCATTTGAGTGCACCTTAATCACCAATAATTTCCAGCGGAGAGAACTCTCAAATAATCGGATGGAAATATGCGAATGATTTTCAAGTGGTGAAACAAGATCAATGGGAAGAAATAATATATAGATGCTAGAACATGGATAGAAAGAAGAGCCAAAACTAATTGAAGCCGGATAATTGGAACTTAAATCAAATGCATATGATAGTGAGCTTGGCACTTCCAGAAGAGGCAGCCTCATCCGTGTGAATAATGGGAAGTGTCAGAAATCTGCTTTGACGTTGTACGGAACTTAAAATAAATTGATGGGGACGAACGCTTAGTTCATCCCACAGAACTAGATACTAATATAACCCAGGCCTGAAGACCTACACACTCTTAGGTGACGATTTCTCTGGTTTCTCTGGTACTGAACCCAAAAGCCAAAATCTAAGATTAGTTTGAACACTAGCAAGTCAGTGTGATTTACATTTCTCGGATACACCACACACCCACTAACTTGGATGGAAATGTCAGCATCTATTCCGAGGAGCGTCCATTGCAGCGTTTGTGCTATGCATTGTACCCGCTGCTGGTACCGACAACCTTTTATGAAAGTCCATAGTCTGCAAAACGACAGAAAGCACAGTCTAGTGGTTGACGAGTAAAGTAGGGGGTCACACTCTACCTCAAAATGAGGAAGATGGCAGATGTACTTGATTTTAGTAAATAGTAAAGCCATAGAAGAACACTATATAATCTTGTACAGATTCACAGGCAGGCACACAGAACGAGAAAAGAGTTTCTCTCAAAGTATCATTAATCCTTGTACAAGATTTGGACATGGTCAACAGTCAACACTACCACCACTCTATTACTAAAACTACAATCCTACTACCACATCAAATTCCACACATAGAATCACACACCGAATAGGTGGACAAGGAGAGAGCACCATTCTAAAGTAGAAACAGTTCTGTGTCAGTTCCCCAAAAAAAATGCATCATAGAGGGAAATTAGATGGAAATGAACATTATTTCTAATTGTAAAAGAAGAGCATTCCCTAATTTATTTAATAAACCACCAAAGTCTTTGGTACACTTGACGAATCTTTGAGGAAAACCCTTCACGTCCAACTCACCTTACACCTCCATCAAAATCACACCTCTCGTTTTGTTCACGATTGAGACGGAAAGGCTTAAAAATTCAATCAGCCCATTGATCATCTCATCTCTCAACCTGCTTCCTCTTTATCCGTCTTGTTTACTGTTGTTAATTACAGTAAGTTAGGGTGCGTGGTGGTTCCTCATATGTACAACTTGTGACTTTGGGGTCGGATGCAGGAGAGGAAGAAACGCTGAGTGGAAATCACACAAGAAGATCAGAGGAGCACATACGGAGCAATTAACTCCTTGAGGTTAATCCTTGGCTTGTTTACGAGTTCAGTCAGCGATTAATTACAGAGAGAGGAGAGAGTGAGAAGTAGAGGCCATAAGAGGAATCAAAGTGGATGTTAAGAGCAGATGGGGATATACCCCCACTGACTATATGGATAATCTGTAATCAGGAAGATCAAGAATGACTGCTTATTCCTTCTGAACTGACTGCTATTCATTCATTGTTAGTGGAATCAGAGCAGGGAGTAGGCAGGGGATGAGTTTAAGAAATTTCGTTTCGAAATGGATCATCGCCTTCAACGGAACTTCAACAGGGGCGCTTTATGAAGAATCAAACATATCAAGTACTGCCTAGACTTATACTGTATAGTTTGACCTGAGAAGATCACCAGCGACTACCAGCGTCAGCTTCGGATCCATAAGCGTAGAGCAACGGACACGAGTAACGAGCAAGTTGGGTCGATATTCAGCGAAAATACTGAGTCTTTGTGAGCCCGTAGTACACGATAATATCCTTTGATGTTATTGGGAGAACTAGAACATTATATTGAATAGTAATTAATGTTATTTGTTTTGCGGTGATTAATCATCCAGCTATGACGTGTAGAGAAGTAGTGGGTTTTATTCTGTAACTTGTACTCTGTTCCACCGAACTGGCGTCATCGTTTATTCATCATCACATTCGACTAAGCCTGAGTTAATTAGGAGATAAGTATAAAATATATTTGCTACTTTCTACGAGTGTTCTTGGGAGTGACGGAAGGTCTAAGGTGCCGGGAAATATTTCTGAAGAGACAGTGCTTGGGATATTGCGTCCAAATAGTAAAAACGGCAGGCTATTCATCTCTCCGGGTTTGGAATGACACCGAAGCAGCCGGAGGAATGGCAAATTTTAGAGCAAGTTGTCTATACTGTGGCGAAGTATGTTTTCGAATTAAAAATATGAATCAAAAATCACTTATAGACAATTGTGAATTGTTGGTCAGTGTAAAATAATGTTGATTTTTGTTACATTTCAGGCTGCAGTTGGTCCCATAATGACCGCTGGATTAACTTCATTCCATCCAGAGTGCTTCCGTTGTTGCAAGTGTCAGCTGTGTATAGGAGATGATGAGCAGTTCACTCTTGTTGGACTGTCTACACTTTATTGGTATTTTAGAATTCTGCTGTTGACCATTATTTATGTTATCATTCATGGATACTATTGTATGTATAAATGACTTATATTCTGTTAAATATTTCGCCTGTTGCCTAGTCACCATGGTACGCTCTACAGCTCGTGACTTAATGACTTAATCTCAAGTTCATTATAATAATTTAGGATAATATCTAAATTAAATTGATAAACAGTTAGGTTCAACTTATTTTAGTGCAAATAGTGTTGTCCGCGGCCATGCTGAAGCTCAGGAATATTCTGAAGCTGATAGCCATTTGAGTTTCGTTTGTTACGATGTTCGAAACCATACATTGTCTATCGATATCGAAAAGATAATAGATGACAAATCTGTCAATCATTTGGTGAAATTGTTTTCGAGATAAGAGGGTGTCTGGATCTGAACTTGCCAGATACCTCAATTTTGAATTTTTTGAAGTCGTTAAACTGATCGGATAGATAATCTTGGTCGATCGTAATTCGTTTGTGAAATGTGAATGAAAACACCGAACGAATATAATTCACAGAATATCATATTTAATGTTAAGAAGCCTAGGTATTTCCAGTGGTAAGCCAAATTCAGAGTTATCATCCATTGAATTATTGTATTTGTATATAATTCTATGGACAGGACTTTAGTAGCAAGATTCTATGAATTCATCTCGTCTTGAAATTTTAAATGATGAAGTCAGAGAGATTTTAGTTTTTTGGAGATTGATCTATCTGTGGGATAAAATAATTGAGTTGAATTTGATGTTCGACATAATAAAATTGTTTATTGAAGCTTTGCGATAGGGATAAGGTGTGAAATATACGATGGAACATCATTACCACAAATATCTGCAGGTTAGGACATAAATGTAGGGAATGGAGATAATTAAGAGAATGATGCTGTTGATGGTTTATTTCTATGAGCTCGTGCTGTTTTAACGTATCAGTCAGATTGTCAGATTAGGAGGAGATGATAAGTTAAAGTTAGGTTTTACGAGAACCAGGCAAAATGGAGCATTGGCCAGGTATTCGATTCGTATGTCTAGTTGGTTGTTAGGCAGATAAGATATCTATAACTTGACAGAAGGTCGTCGATTTTAATACTTCTGAACTGAAGTTTACTTTTAATTGTGTTCTATTGAATCCCGCATAACTCTTGTGCAAAAGCATAAGACGGTTCAAATATTAAATTTAATTGCATCTAGCTGTTCAGGGGATTGTAACTTGTAACTCTACACGTATTTCCAATTTCCATTAAGCTTAAAGTTTACAGCCTTATGTGTGTGTACTCCATTAAAAAAGAGAAGTAAATCTGTGTTAAGATGTCCTGTAATGGATGTAATATAATGCCAAGAGATCATGCAAGGTGAACTCCTATAGTTTAGTTTTAGGTGGCTCGTCTTTTTGCCTGGTTTTAAATAAGAAATAGTTTCCAAGTCTCAGTAAATCTAAATAAATGCAAAGTGGATTCCCGTAGTTCTTCGGCGTCCAGTCTTTTGTTGTGGCTCTTCCGTTGAGCGTACCTTGTGTAGTATTTTTCCGTTCTAATTAAGGCAGCTAAGTGCTAGCAAGGAGTTTATGGGTTCATGGGTATCCCTGTGTGTTAGGTGATATATTTTTTTTAATATTTAGTCAACTTCGATCAGCATTTACAAATTTGGACGTACGAGTTTGGATTGTCTATTGTCTTACGCAATTGATATGTAAAATGAAATGATAATTTTTCTCTTTTAGTTCTGGGTGCTGGAAAAAGGAGCCTTACCCTTTGGTGGAAAATCAGCATGTTATTAAGGTTGTGAAGATCCCCCCGCTTACGCGAGACAGTACGCAGTACAAATTACGGAAAGATTGGCGAGAATGCTTAGACTATGATGACTGTTCCAGCGTTCCTCAAGTCTCAGAGTAAGTCCATTAGTGCTAAAAAAAACTGAATCGAGTTAAATATTTATTTAATTGAGTTCAGCAAGCATTCTTCTGTAGTACCTTACAGTATTTATAAGTCAAAAGGTACCACCATCACCAAATTGAACTAAAGAAGTGGTTCAACCCATCATCATTTAAAATAGTATGCGTATGCATGGTACTGTTATAGTTAGGGATAATTAGATAGATAATCATGCAGTCAGTAGATTAATTATTTAAATTCTGGCCGTCCTTCCGTGTACCGGTACGTTTGGGCGTCCCTCAAAAGCACTTCCACGCAAAATTCATTGAAATTAGTTTAATGGATGGATTTCATTACATATTCAAATTGGACACCATGAAGCGATGGACATATCTATATATATTTTGCGTATCGGGATTTTAATTCAAATGTAGGCTAGTGATAGCGATTAGTGATTCAATCTAGCTCATACCAGGCGAGGCTCATTATATACTCGTCGATTTCGTCAACCATAAACGTTTTTGGCCAAAAATAGCATCAAAAAATTTCCTCTAGACAATTTGACAGTTTCTTACTGAAAGAAAGGCATCGACTACTAGTTTCCTATTCATGGAAATTGGAAAGAACTTCGGTTGAATCGATCATGTACATAATTGATGTTTTAATTTTTGTTTTGTGAAAAATTAACTGAGACAAGGTTCCGTGGGCTTTATTTTCTGCATGTGTTGACAAAATCTTGAAACCCTACAAAGAATGGGGCGTAAAATAAGGAATTACGAATGACAATGTTCCCTGAGTTAGAGAAAGAATGTGCGTCATTGTTTCAGGTGCAAAGAATGTTGTGCAAAAAATGAGAGGAAACTCTTACAATTTTTTAAGTCCGCATTAAGATTTTTATCAAATAATAGCATTGCTCACCTTTCGCCAATTTGTTACACTATTCTCATGAAATTTGTTAATTCATATGCATAATTTGTTTGTCGTTTACTTTTCACTTCCTTCACATGTCAGCTTCCTTCACAAGCCTCCTCCTCCTCTTAGATTTTCGTTTTCATTCGAGGTATTGCTAGGAGCATAGTAGATATATGGATTTAAACAATGAGTCGAATATATTGTTGGTTCGTGATTCAATGGAATGCATTTATCGAAGGGACTTTTGAAGGTCAAGCGTTAGGTGCCAGGGGATGCCAAAAATTCTCTCCAACGTGCATAGAACCGATGAGTGTGGCAAGGAAACGATTTGAGATTTTGGTGATGCTGTAATCCCCTGAGAAAGCGACAATCCAGACTATAAAGTTCAAATAATAGGGACAGTGACGAAAGTAGCTGAGGGTTAGTCTACATTTTGTACATAGGGAGGAAGTATTGGGGTTAGCATGAGCGTCATGAAATATTCATTTGTGTAAAGCACAGAGTGGAAGGTCAGTCATTAATTGCATTAAATTATAATGATGGGAAATAAATAGAAAATCTCATGACTTTTCCTTGGGAGAATCCCTTGTCTGTAGGTTACTACAGCAGAAAGTGTCGAAGGCGTATGCAAAAGGGGAAGAAATGTTAGATATTCCTGAATATCACGAAATGCGTCTTAACTTAGTAACTTGTAAGTCTTTAATGAATGAAGATTAAATGGAGTAGAGAAATCCCACACATTTTCATCCAAGTTGCCATTGCAATTGTGCTATTGTACTAGTAAACTAGTATTGTCACTCGTTCCAATCAAGTCCTCCGTTTTTTTAGTGCAGATTCGTTGTGGATGTGGAATTGTGTGTACAGGTGCTCGTCTTGTGTGTAGTGGGTATTAGTTGTTTTTTCTGAATAGGCCCTATCACAAGTAACAACATTAGCACAAAAACACTAGAAGTGGCTCCTGATCTCTTTGTTGCCAATTTTGTGCTTTGAATGTTTTCATGTTGTCATTCAGTGAGGCAGAGAACTAGTCATGATTTTATTATCATTTTTGCCATTAGGTTAGATGAACTTGGATTCTGTTCTTGTTCTGTTACAAATAGATCCTTTAAATTGAATTTGGAAGCCCGATAAATGACATTTGGTGGCTTCTAGCTGTTTCATTTATCCACTCGACATTCCTTAACTTAGAGTTGTTCCTGCTGGTATGCTCACACTTTGTCTTAATAATTGTGAGATTTGTGGTTATTCGTGATCAGAACAAGACTCAAGAGGTTTCTCAAAATACGTGCAAAGTACTAGTAGTGACAGTGATATGCGATAGGACGAATATTATTCGATGATGGCCTTTTTGACTTTAGGAGAATATAATTGAATTATATTATGGGTGTGATTAGAGTGGGACGAGTTGGATCAGAATGTCAACTAAATGTCGGTGACCGGATTCTGGAAGTCAATGGAAAACCTGTAAGCGATCATCCAATACCAGATATTGAAAAGGTGTTAAATCATAGAACGGCAGTCGTTCAGGTAAGATTACTCCCTTGAACAATACGAATTTCTTCAAGCAACCTCTGTGAATGGATATGATTTTAACTTTTACTCTCATTCTCATTAAAGGTCACCGTTGAACAGAAACCGGTTGTTGAAATGCCGAGTAGGAAGTTGGAAGAAACAAAGTCGTTTGGAAGTCTGAGTAGTCTGGAGCTGAGAAGCTGGGACTTATGGGGTAGCTATGATGATGACAAATCCAAAGATAGACTGAATAAGCGACGTGAAGAGCATCGTTCCAGGCAGCCACGACGCACGAAAGGGTAATTCCTTAAATTATAAAACTTTTAAAACTGTATCTAGGATGTCAGAACTTGTTGTAAATCTTTATTTTGATTTCTGTAGTTGTGAAGAACGAGCTGCTTCTTTATCTCGTCTGTCGGACAGTAGTCCAACCCCACCTGGTACCAAATCCGGGTTGGCAAGGACTTTGTCCTTTCGAGAGCAGGCTCGATCACAGTGTACTTTCAGAGCATGTGATTTGGTCAAGGGTGAGCTGTTAGGCAAAGGTTTCTTCGGCCAGGTGAGTACAAAGTTTTGATTAAAATTCAGTATCTCTCATTTGATTGGCTAGTTAAGGATTCGTCAATTTAAATCTGAAGGTTGTAGGATATAGAATTCGATTTTTCGAATTTAGATTTGTGTAATAACAGCGCTCAATTATTTTAGTCGTCGACATAACCTGTACGCAAATATAAATTACAAATTACACCAGAAATCACGCAGTTGGTTAATGGGTTTCGCAAATTCTAGAAAAGAAAAATGTACTTTTCTTAGAAAAGTACCCGTATGGCTGGAAAACCTTCCATCCCACAGCCCCGACGGGTGGGGCCCGGTGGGGTCGAAAATCGTTGAATTATTTTTATTGGAATGTCATAGCAGGACTAAATACTGTCCATACATCTCATCCTCATTCTATTTACAATTACATTTACATGCATTCTCGTTTGGATGCAATTGTGTCTGAAATTTTATAAAATCATGAAAGGCAATTAAATTCATTAAATTTAGATTGATCAATAGACAATTTGAATTCGTATCAGAATTCCAGTATTGATTAATTTATTTCAAGGCTACAGTGTGCAACATTGAGGAAATTTTTCAGTCAATGTGTAGCCATGACAACAGAATATTGTTTAGTTTCTGTTCTCCTCACAATTGTTTGATCAATTTCCCTCTCAGTTGTGCAAACGATCTCCCTTGATCAACATCCTCCGATTTTCTTCTCTCGCTCCCAATTTTCTCTTTTCACTCCCAATTTTCTCCTTTCTCTCGCAATTTTCTCTTTTCTCTCCCGATCGTCTCTCTTTTCACTCACAATTTTCTCTTTTTACTCGCTTTCCTGAATTTTCATTCCAAGTTTTCCCAACTCGATTTTTGCGGTGGAAAACTTTTTGAGTCAAAATGTTCACCCTTGTCAATGGTTCTAACGAAGAATCTGTCGTCCGGCTGATCAATAAATCCGAGAGCATGGGGCCTTCGGGCGGTCCACGGTAAGTTTGATATATTGATTTACAAATTTTAAGTTCATACTTTAAATCTTGCCCCTAGTCAAGTTAGTGACAATCTGATTTTTATAGCTACCAGTCCCGCTTTTCCTGCAAGGTACGAAATGATGCCGCATATGCGAAGACTGGATGTTCTCGAACGATGGGAGTTCCAAATGTCTGTCTGTATGCAACTGATAACTATCTCAAGAAAAACTCTCTGACTCCAATCTCTATCCGACCTCCTGGCGGTATTAACAAAGTTCACATTTTTCATCTATATTACTTCGATATATTGTATATCGGTAGAGATGACCTTATTGGTTTTGAATTTGCAGTTCCATACGTTCAGATGACTTCGGAAAAGTGTCAAACTGAAAATTCTGCTGCTTGTGCTCAAGTTGAAGAGGGAAGTGGAGACAGCTGTCAGCAGACATCGGGTCAATGCCCTCAATCCGATTGTATCATGCAGCAGACAGAAGAACAGGATCCGAATGCATGTGAATTGAATGATCAAGCTCAGAAGTGTCGAATTCCTCGTCTCTGCACTTGCATTGGATTGGGAGAGAAGCCACCAGTTCCGAATCCTTGCTCGAAATTTGGTATCATACCTCGAGGGAAGATTAACTACATTCATGATAATATCGTGAAAGTAATGCGTCAAATTCCACGGAAGCCAGCACTACGATACGTGCATAATCCTAGAGGCGACACAAGAGAATGGTGCAATTCCGGATTACCTCGAAGATATGTGTGTAACGAAAATTTTGGGAAAGTCCCAGACTACATCGAAGAAATAAAGCAAGACCTGCTGCAAAAAGATTTGATTGCTCAGTATGACATGAAGGCACGGGATCGCGAGATGCAAGAAAAATGTCGTCCCATGGAACCACTGGAAAGGCAAGCTATTCTGTGTGGACTGAAGAAGAATTGGGAAGATACATTCGTCGATTACCAAGCAATGCCACTGAATATTGACACTCCTGCGAAGGTGCTGAAGAAGTCTGGACTTGAAAAAATACTCAAAGAGTTGGAAGGAGACATTCAGATGATCCAACGTCATGACCATGTATTCATTGCTGATACGAATCGATCATTCTATCTTGCATGATTCACTCACCAATTTTCATCTTATCTCTCCAAGATTTTCAAAAATGTAAGCTTCATAAGGCTACTATTACAAAACAGCAATCAAATTTTGGATTAATAACTATTTGATTTTTATGTTTTTTTAGAACCCCACCTCTTGAAATCTCTGATCTGCACACTTAAAAAAACCTCTGAATCACATCATTGTCATCTTACTAATAATTTAATAATGCATAAAATAAGGAGGGTATCCATAATAAATTGAGCATAAAAAGTGAATGTATTGATTTTTTGACTTTAAATAGTTTCATTATTTTTATTCTATAGAATAATTCAATCAATTACACTACCTTTATCTCTTTATTATTTCTGTCATAATGTTAGCGGATTGGTTTCGCTTTAAGATAAAACGAACATTTAGTTAAGATTAAGATTTCTTCCCGAGTTAATTATCACGCACTCTTTATGTCTAGCCAAACATATTCTCAGAGATCCAACAATAGAATTGTAACTGCAATATTACCATTGGGGGGATTATTTATTTAAAATTAATATATGATACTGGATTTCAGGTTTTTAAAGTTACCCACTGTGAGACGAAAGAAGTCATGGTTCTAAAAGAGCTTTATCGACTGGATGAAGAAGCTCAAAAAAACTTCCTGAAGGAGGTAACGTGTTTTTTTGCAGAGCGTACTTCGTTTTGCATGGATATTACTATAATCTGTGCTGCTTTTAGGTTGCCGTACTGCGAAGACTGGATCATCCGAATGTGTTAAGGTTCATTGGCGTGCTATACAAGGAGCGAAAACTTCATCTTATCACAGAATACGTTAAAGGAGGGAGCTTGCGGGAGTTGATACAGAATATTCAACATTCCTTAAGTTGGACCCAGCGATGCCGCATTGCTCATGACATTTCTTGTGGAATGGCCTATCTTCATTCAATGGGAGTCATTCACAGAGATCTCAGTTCTCATAACTGTTTAGTAAGAGAGGTAACAAACTCAAATAAAAATAAATGATATCCATAAATTATGCATCTAAATAAAATTCAATTTAATGTTAATCTATTATGACTATTATTTTGCAGGACATGAGTGCGGTCGTTGCTGATTTTGGACTAGCGCGAATCACTAGCGAAATGAGTGTGCAAGATCGATCTCGAGCAAGCAAGAGAGGAAGACGAATCGAAAGGAAAAAGAGGTACACGGTAGTTGGAAATCCTTTCTGGATGGCCCCTGAAATGATGAAAGGAAATAAATACGACGAAAAGGTTGATGTGTTTTCATTCGGGATAATAACTTGTGAGGTAAGATTCAGTTTTGCCTATGTTTCCGCATATTTTTCACCCCGAGCGGACAAACATTTCATCATGAAATTTTGATTTACTAGACCAGACACGCTCTTCTAGCTGTTAAAATACAGTCATTTGGAATGATTTGTAGTTTAGTAATTTATAATTGCATTCGTAAATTACCATATTGAATTTTAATTCCAGTTGATCGGTAGAGTCAATGCAGACCCGGATTTTCTTCCCAGATCTGGAGATTTCAGTTTGAATCAACAAACGTTTCTAGAGAAATTCTGTGATGGGTGTCCAGAGCCCTTGTATCGCATCGCCTTCATGTGCTGTGATCTCAATCCTGATAAACGGTAATTTTCAATCTTTGAATATTGCAAAACTTCCAATACTTTAGTGACTCAGAAATGCATATTAACATATTTTATCTGTACTTAGACCGTCGTTTGAGTTACTGTCGTCTTGGACTGAGTCAGTGGCGTCGAATCTAAGTCGAGGTCTACCATTTCCAAAAGATCTGACGAGTGAAATACGAGGTTATGCTAGCCAGTCTCGAAGTCCTACATCCTCCGAGTCAACGACACCGGACACTTCGTTCTCTTATATGAGTAGTAGTGGTGCGAGTAGCAACAGTAGCAGCGGTAGTGGTGCAAGTCTGCCGTCAGCAGACAACTCGACATCGTTTGTGGAAAATACTCTGTCTTCTGCATGTTCTTCCTTGTCCACTTTCGCAAAGTCTGGACGGCTTCATTCCATTTGTGAAGTTGATCATTCCAGCAATAATAATTCCATGAATAGTTCTACGCTGTCTAGTCCAGATATGGATCAGCCTATACTGTCGTGCAATACCATGCACAGCAGAGCATTATCTGCATCTCCTTCGTAGGAATTGTCGGTAGACCGATCTTGGGGGGCCGTTGAGGTTTTCAGTGGTACTGAATTTTGATATTTCTTATAAACTCTAACATAGGAAGTAAGAATTGGAAATGCTAATCCAATTTCTTGAATTCAAGCGCTAATGACAACGAAGTAAATCGTAAATAAGTCACGTAGTTTAGAACACGAGTTTATATAAAATTTGAAATGGTTTGTCCCTGATTATTTTTGGTGTGTACATTTTTTCCAACTAACCTTCTAACGCGTATGACTGGTTATGGGTAATAGCCTTTGTAAGTTCAATCAAACTAGTGTTAAAATGAGCATAGCGCACTTAAATTTACTGAACAAAGGTGAAACGATTTCCGTTTAACGATTTTGAAAATCTACAGTTATATTAATTTACGACTGAGGGTGTTTTAAATCCTGCGTGTTGCTTAATCGGTTAGATTTAGGCATGTTAGATTTGAAATCAAAATGCCAATTTATTTCCGAATCTGTAGCAAAAAGTTGTTTATACTCTCTTGAAATCTGTGTACAACTTAATGCATGATTTGATTCCACCACATTTTTCGGCTTATTTTTTTGACTTACATTCTAAAACTATAATAATTAAAACCTCAGGAACGCCGTTCGAAGAAAGTTTTCTTCTGTGTGTAAAATCGCGACCTTATTATAATTATTGGATCTCCATCTCCTACTTCAAATTCAATCCCTGACAAGTCTATGCATTTATATCATTAATCCGAACTCGCGGGTAAAATTCCGTAATGTATTTACAGCAGAATTTAAAACTTGTTCAATACTTACATCTATTCTAAAACTACCGTTCACATAGTGACGTGGTCAACAACTAGTTTTAAAAATCTGAAATAACTGCCAAACTATAATTCAAATTAGCATTCTTTTCAAAACAACGAAATTAAGCAAAGGTCCAATAGTCCTTGATAAAATTGATCCCAACACATTTGGCTTTTTGATGCATGATAGATAGCTTTTCGAGTTCGAAAAAGGAATGGTGCAGAGAGCTTGTTGAAATTAGCTACTTCATAGTGAGATATATCATCAAAAACCACATACTACCACTGATCTCTTTTGTATTAGAAACTTCTTACTACAGAAGTTTTGTGTTTTTCTCGTAATAATAATACAATTCGCTCAAGACGATAATGATTATAAACGGATATCCGTAACTGCTAAGCTAAGAGACTGACTGATTGCGCTAAGACCACTTTGAGAATTTAATTTTTTCCATTCCAAAGAATATGGGACTCTCCTCTGTTTGAATTTTCCATATTTTTGAGCCTTTTTCCTTGCACCTTTTCTCTAGTATTTACTTTAAATCAGATTAAAGGAACTTGAACCAAATATAAATTATGATTCTGTGCAGCTTTTAATTTTGATTTTTGGGAGCTCTTTGTGATTATGTCCATAGTCGACAAATACAAATTTAGCATTTAGCCTACGGAATCATTCTGATATCCCAATAAAATTGGCGTGACTTGAAAGATCTCCAACATACTGATGATGAGTTGTTCTTTTAGTTGGCTCTCAGTCCTTCATATCCTTCTCAAAATTCCGTATTGTTATTGTTAAGTATGGACAAAATCGAGGGGAATATTGTGTAAGTGGGGGCCCTCATCTAACTTTTCTCCTTGATAAAATGCTTGAAGTGTTTCCATTAATTATTAAGTATATATTTTCTTTAATGGGCGTCAGAAGAACACTTGAAACGGTGTTTGAATACCAGTGTAAACGGCAGTTATTAAGCTTGATATATGAAATAAAATAAAATCTCTACCAGAGTTAATCTACTCACGCGTCTGATTGACCTAAGTGTAGTAACATTGCCCTTTTTGTATAATGAACTTGAAGTTGGGATGTACTTGACTGTATTTTTCAGTCTCGAATACACTCGATTATAATAATAAAGATCTGAACCTGTTTGATCCTAACAATGTATTCACTGTTTTAGTAATTCATGTTTCATATTCAATCAGAGATTCATAAGGACCAGAATAGATCGCAGCAATTCATTTACAACCACTTAAGGAGATGGCATTACAGCAAAGGCTAAGAAGATACGAATTGAATCTACGATTGATTGATAAGGTTATTGGCAAAAGGATGTCTGTGTAAACTTAAATTTTCCTTAACAAAAAGTACTGCATTTATATGATTAGCCCGAACTCGCGGATAATTTCCGTAACGTATTTGTAGCAGAATTTAAAAACTTGCTCAATACTTATTTATTACATATTCACGTAGGGAAGCAGTCAATAGCTAGTTTTAAGATTCTGAAATAATTGTCAAACTTTAATTCAAATGAACAAAATTAAGCAAAGGTTGTCCTTAGTTAAAATTTATCCTAAGACATTTGCCTTTTTGATGCATGCATGATAGCATTTCGATTTCGAAACAGGAATGGTGCAGAGGTTGTTGAAATTAGCGGCTCAATGAAACTTCATATTTCATCAAAAACCATATACTACCACTGATCTCTTTTGTATTAGAAACTTCTTACTGCAGAAGTTTTTTTTTCTCGCAATGACAATATAATTCGCTCAAGACGACAATGATTATAAACAGATATCCGTAACTGCTAAGCTAAGAGCACTTGGAGAATTAAATTTTTTCCATTCCAAAGTTATGGACTATCCTCTGTCATGTAATTTCCTACATTTTTTTAGCATTTTCTTGAACGCTTTCATGTATCATCGATAGCACTTAGAAAAATATATTTGGGGAGCTCCTTGTTGAAATAAAATACTTTAGAGATATATATACATCATCAAAACCCACCAGAGATCTCTTTTATACTGGAAACTTCTAACAGTCGATTTGGAAAAGTTTTGAAAATACTTGGAAATCATTACCATTATTGAAATCCTCATTGCGGTATTCTTTAAACACTTAACTGCATCAAATAGTTTTGCTACATACAGTCCAGAGAGTGGATCATTAAATAGACAAAGTACTTATCGAAGTACGGCAGACAATGAAAACTTCTGAAAATAATTTATGAGCCAGTGTTTGGACAATAGTGAATATATAGACATTGAATATATGGGTTTTGGATTGTTAGAGAATTTTGATACATGGGATTGTTGTTGTATGAAGAGCTGAGGCGAGACGGGTCAGCTTTTATTTCCAAAGGGACACGGACCACATTTATATCAGAAAGAAATTGTGACCCGAAAGATCTCTTGTAATTTGGTGCTGGCATTGTTTATTGGAGATGGTCATCATTATTGGTGTGTGGTGTGGGGTTCTACTACTAACTTAAGGTACGAGAAGGGACCAAGTTTCGGAGAGAGGGGAAAGCAATTGATATAATGGTCATCCACCTCCTGCTGCGGGTAGCCTGCTTTGGTCTCCCACGCATCGAGAACTTTACAGTAATGACTCTTTCAATTGTAAACGATGGGATGAGTCCCCCTTGTCGACTCGGTTAAAGGATATGTACAGGCGTGTAGAGTTCCGACTTAATCTTTAAAGATTTTCATCAACTGATGATAGTTTGATCTCTAGATAAGCATTTTTGGCCGTCGTCTCCTCAAGAAACTGGAGACACCACCAACAATCATCTCCCCCCACGGTCCTCCTTTGACCAAAAGAAATAACAATGTTGACGCATTTGTCGTACACAGTTGTTACATACCTTCACTATTTATTGCTTTTCCCATTTCCTCGACTCTACAAAATCAACTCTTTACACATTTTCTTCCTATTTATCAAATCTAAGGCCTTACTAAACATTTATGAGGCCAGACCGTAAGATCTAACCATTGCTCTATTGTCTATTTAGTTTTTCGGCTTTCCATCTCGCCCGGGCTGCCCAATGCCATCAGGTCGGACGATCTCAGCATTCCTAGTAAATACAAATACGCAGCCTGAGATCCTGGTATCTGTAATTCTAATTCCAAACTTGATCCATGTACCTCTGCTTACGTCTCTACTAGCATGGAGTAGGAAATTACATGATAAGCATTCCTAGAATTCTGTTACCCAGAACATCCCAAGTTTTTCAAAAGCCCTCTGGACGTTCCATCGGTGTAACTCAATCCCAATAAAATGTACCCACGAAGGGAAAGTCCCTTGTTTTCTATGTGCTAGGCAAACAAAGGGAGTCAATACCAAGTCATGAAATCCACATCAGAGTAAGAGATGGTGAGAAATGGATAAGGTATTCCGGAAGTTTCTCCGGGTGTTAGGCTTAATTAAGGAGAGTGGGTAATAGATAATTGTTGAAACGATGATTACTTATTGCCTTCTCTGTAGAGTAACATAACTTTATGAGGAGGTGGTGGTTGGAACTTGAGAAAAGGATTGGGAAGATGATGAATGTAATGTGGTGAGAAAAGGATCTATCGTGGTGGATAGGATGAGATGGTAGTTAGTTGATGCCCTGCCGCCTGCCCCCCGTAGGGCTCTGTTGGTTTTAGGCGCCCGGCGGGCCACGACCTCGTCAGAATTCTAACTACATTATACATTTAGGGGCATGAACAAGTACTTGACTCTTGTGTGCACTTCTTGTATAATATTTGTTATCATAAGATGGACATGGGCAAGGGGCCCTTGGGCTATCTACCCGCCTCTTAATTGCTTCACAATTAAACCATTCCCCCTCCTTCCATAGCCTGTTTGACAGAGATGAGAGCCTTAAGGGAAGAGGACCAATTTACATGATGATTCAAGGAGACCACCGAAGGAGATCAGGGCTTCGTCGAATCATCTTACTTTTTGCACTAAAATAGATACCCTTTAATCATAAGAGTTAACTACAGGTGATTAAATTACATTGATTGGACTTTGTTGGATTCGAATTTTCAATCTTATAAGGTCTTCAGGGATAAATAATGCTGGGACCTTATCTCATACTACCATTGACGCTTAAGAAAGTTTCCTTCGTCAATTTAAGGCATGACTCTCTTTCTCGTATTAAATTACGGATACCTTCCTGGATACATTGTTGAACAGGAATATGAGGTTGATTTACACGTTCTTCGTATCACTTCTCACTTGCATGTGTACGTGTGGGTTCTAGCATAATAACAATATTAACAATATTGAATCCGGCGAGTTATAAGATGATCTTCTTATAGAACGATATTATCCCACTATATCGATTAGTGGATCTACCAGTAGGATTTATTGGTGGACAAGAATAAGACATCAGAATTACAGAGTATGCTGTAAATGCACTCAGTACCTAATTGTAAATATATACAGCATCTCCTTAGATTCCAATAACTATCCAAGTTATTGAGTGGAGTATTTTGAGAATTTACAATTAATTTGAATTCAATCCGATTGAGAATCGTGATCTGCCGCAGTCTATCCATTGATAATTTCAAGTTCAAGACACAGATCATGATGGAGTACTTGCTAGCTTAAGATTTCTGACACATTAAAGATGTGAACACGTTTCCTTGGATGGAACGACTATGCTTTGTACTATTAAAATTATCAAGTCGTTTTGCTTGATCACGCCCAGCTTCTTAAAACGATTTACTGCAATCTAATCATTGACATAAAGTAAGTGTGATGAAGCAATTGGTGACTCCTTTCACCGAATCTATAGAATTTGGACAAGAAGGAGCGACAAGAATAAGGATAAGGTGGAAGGAGTTGTTCCTGATGGACGGAAGTGATAGGAGAGGCAAGTGAGGTTTCTATTGTCTGACGTGTCACCACTTACAGCTCCAACAGGAAAGCTGGACAACCAACACTGAGATTCTCAGTGACTTTTTATGAACCTCCCTTTGTGATTGCATGTACCGAAGTAGAGGGAAAAAATTACGAGCCAACGAGATAGACTATTGTTTTTTTAAAGGAACTTGTCCTTTCAGACGTCGTTATAGATCAGAGTATCACAGAGTCCCTCTCCCTCATCAATCTTCGTGGAACGATGAGGTTGCATGCATAATAGCCAAGTGTCTACTGCCGCCACTGACTCCGTCTATTCCGGAATACTTTGGGCCATTCTGTATTCTCCGGAACCCAAAAGCCTTCGTCTTCGACAGAATCAACCCTTTATGTGAGATAGGATTTTTCTACTCAGTGCGAGAGAATCACAAAGCCGTCGATGAGTGATTGATCTTCGTTCCCATTACTGATTTTAAATATTCAGACTTTCCATGCTCCCCTTTTTAGGGTTAAATCGAACTGAATCACGACTTGACTCTTTTCTGAGTCATGATCTAGGGAATTAATTCTTGGCTGTAGGCTTTAAATGTTTAAACTTTGGATGCTGATCCTATGTTGAACTTTTACGAAAATCATGACTTGAATGCAATCTTTGTCCACCTATGAGATTGTTAAATTGTTTGGAACATTAAATACAATCAAAGATCTTTTTACCATCCTCTGGTTTTTAGTAATCATGATACGTTTTTCTCACATTACTTCTTTCCCCTATCTATCAAGTGTCATAGAAATATTTTTAAGACCCTCCCGACCGATTCTGGACAGTGGACACTGTAAAAAATAGGTAACTGGTCGAATTTTCTAGTTTCATTTATATTGCATGATTTTGTATCAGGATTATCAGGAACACCTGAATCCTTGTTAACATTATTGTTAGGCTGTCAAAAGCTTTTTAATTTGTGTTCTTCATTGATTTAAAAACGAAACATTAGGTAAAATTTAAGGAAATCCCCGGGTACCCATTGGGTTACCTGCTTTTTAAGGGGGCTTTAAATATATAAGTTTTTATTTGCCTGATTTGAACTTGCAAGGATAAAAAACGGCTGTTGTAAATAGATCGCGCAACCGGGAATATAATACTTGTATTCATTCAGTAGTGAAGTGGATGGTTTAGAAATATAGAATGCACATTAGTTTTGTATGACAGAACCGAGAAAGTGTATGAATAATTGACTCCCTAATGTTAACGCTCTCACCCTCACATATGATTTGTGACTCTGGATGATTTGCATACACTAGAAAAGAATAATTCGGTATTTAGACGAAAGGGGTGGCCCATTTTACATCATGTTTAATAAATATGGTGATGAATATATTGTCAATATAAAACGTATTACGCTTCCTCTCACCGATTCCAACACGACTGTGGGCTGGAACAGATAGCGGAGAAGCCAGTGCCATATAAATGCCATATGATTATGAAAGGGTCGTTGCATTATTCGGTTGGGGATAAGCGGTCGGGAAGTGGTGGTAAATTTTGTATCCCAAAGCCAATAAGTTCGATACAGAAGATTGCGTGCAGTTTGACCAAGATGGTGAAAGAGGAATTTTTTACCCGAATTCTCGGAGGAATGTAATTTGTTGCGGTTTCCGGCCGGGTTTGTTCCATACTGAAGCATTCCAAAGTGGCACATTTGATATAAGTAGTGCAGTCGAATGACAGGAAGAGGTACGGAGTCTCATCTGCCACTCACGAATCCTGTGATCCTCTAATCTGAATGGCAATAGCAATTTTCGTACCGTGGTTTCTTTCATTCTGATTCCTGTCTAACATGATTTCCTGTCCTCTTTCTACTTTCGATTCATCCCTACTACTGACTTGACTGCCAGCTTCTAGAATCAGATAGCTAACTCGAATGACCTCACAATCTAATATATTTTCCCTTCATTTTGTCCACAAAAGAGAACCACACATCACGAAGGCAGGGAGCCTAGGGAGCTTGGGAAACCTAAATGTAATAACGTATTATTGAGGAGGCGGTATTTTGTCATGGTTCGGTGTTCTTGTCAATCCCAACAGTGACATGCATGCCATGAAAAGACACCAGATTTGGTCACGTTTGTGGTCAGCATATCACGAAATGTGTCACTCTCTCTCTCTCTCTTACTTACGTTTTTCCTCCTCCATCGGGCGAGACCCTGTGCATTACCAGAGTAATCAAATAAACCAACCCAGCCGCACCACAAATCATTCTTGCAACCACAATTGAAGAGAATTTCATAGGAGGATAATATACGAAGATAATTTGGATGTAGACCGACCTACCAATTGGTAAAACTCTTTTATCATGAAATAACTACTACTAAAGAACAGCCATTCGCCGACACACCACGGAGCTCAAAACCGTTAAATACAATAGGTGAACCGACCAACTGGAGAACAGCTTTTTGTCCTTTTTTTCTCCTAAATATTTGATATCAGGACATCAACCTTATTATTATCAAGGCCAATACAAGAAACATCCAAAAAACCTAACAACCCAGCCGGCTAAGTTGTTCTTTACCCATTCATGTTTATTTAATGTACAAAATTTCGTATAATATAATCCAATGCCCGTAAAGTATTCATTTCATGTCCCTCATTATTTATCCTATGATTGTCATCAGTCTTTGTAAACTTGGCCCTTTTGTTCTACCCACAAGGCCGAAAGTTTATATTTTCTAGGGAAAACTTCCCAGTATTCTATTTAGTCTGTATATTTTATCTCCACCCAGCACACAATGTGACACATTCCCAGAGATCTCCCGTATTCCGGATACTTAGACTACTCGGAGTATTTCCGGTCAAAATGAGACTGCTGAGGGCTGGGCTTGCTTTTGATTAGTTCTCTACCTCTTAACACATAAGCCGTGTGTATATAAATTATCTACATTCTGCTATGTAGTTTTGTAGTACAACATCTGCAGCCGTTTTTACGATTACCTGATTAGCTCCAAGGAGGGTCTGTGATCGAGACGCCGGACATTTGGGTAATCTGAGTGGGATAATATCTGTGCAGATCCTCCAGGATATGAATAGCTTCAATATAGACCTTTGTCTTCGTTTAGTATGATAGGAGAATATATAAGGAAACTCGGTCCGAAGTATGCATACAAGCGTCTAGAATTGTTGCAAAGAATAGACATGGAAGAGAGAGAGTTGTACGTAACCCTTTTCAATATGACGGTATACATAATTATGAAATTCCTGCGGGGGGTAGGAGAGTCGGTCTCCTTTGAAGACATGGTCGTTATTCACCTGCTGACATCACCAGATTCAATCCACTGGGATGGAATGGGTAGCGGACAATGTCATTCGGCATTAGCCAACTCTCGTCCCCCGTCCATCCTCCCGTGAAAGCGCCCTTCGTCTTCCCGACCGAACAAACACTCTCAGCGAGTACAACAAACCGCTCAGGACAATTTGTCAACGCTCATCCGCCCTTTACAAGCCCATGAATATCAATCACATCACAATAAATATCCCTCTTCTTCCATCACGATGAATCCACAATGACTCTATCTCTGCCCATTTTTCTACTCCATCTACTTGTACTACACACTCGGAGAGATGAGAGGTGGACTTTTAATATCGTATTGTTAGGGTGGATTAATTCAACCGAGGAGTGTAGTATGGAACGCGTATCAATCACCTTTATCCCAGCTCATCCCTCTTTATCCTCTCCTTTCTAGTGTCACTCTGAGAGAGGAAAATTCATGATACGACACTCACGAGGTTCAATAGCTTATACCTTCATTAGCATCATCACCATAAGCATCTGAATATCTTGATAGCTAATATACTAATATTATGTTCCACTTATAAAAAAAACCAAACCTTTTTGTGTTGGCAACCAATTATTGTTTCATCCTTTTGATTCTCCGGCCATGTTCACACACCCTGTCGAGGCCGCCACCTCCAATCAGCTCTACAAGCTCAACATCATGTCCTCCTCTCACTTCTCGCTTCATAAACCGCAGTTTGACTGTCCGAAAACAGTCGCCAAGTTTGTAATGTATCCAGTCTACGAAGATTCCGAGCTGGTTTCCGTCTCTAGAATGGAATTTATGGAGAAAAAAACTGTTCGAAAAGTATTTAAAGAGTAGCGACAAATCCCGAGGCACCCTGACTGTCTCAAGTCTGTCTGTCTGGTCGGTGTTAAATAGGAACTTCGGAAGCTCAAAAGTCTATTTATTAAATTCTAGACACTTCTCATTCATGTTTTTGTCTTTGAGCTTGCAAAAATCCATGTAAGAGCAGCCATACTGTCTTTGTTTTAATTGACGGAACAGCCAGACTAAATATATCGCTTCCGTATTTTATGACGACTTGAAGTCTTTGTTCACCTTTCAACTTTCTTCCTGTCATCATTCACAACGTGTTCACAGAAGCGTCTTCAGTAAATCTATACAATTGGGCCTTAAGTTGATAATGACGACACGCGTGGTGTTTGTTCAATGTCATTATTAAAAGAGCCCTTATCCCTTCAGAGTAAGTTCAGACTTAGGAAGCGGCCTTTTCTGTGGGATTACGTCGGCACTACTAATGACCACTCGAGCGAAGATCAACAAAGACGCCCATTCAGTTCAAATAGTTAAGCCACTTTTTCCTAAGGACGGATTTCGTCCAGTGAGACATCCATATTATGTCATTTATCATATCAATTTTCAACCCTCTTGCTTGTCCCTCTGTCTAACTATCTTCCCAGGTTAGAGTTTATAGTAATAATGTTTCGGAGCCGTTCGAGCATAAGACTAAATCAGACTTGGATTTCAATAATTTTAGCATAATAAAATCGTTTGACATCCTCCTCTCTTCAATCAAGGTATGAGCTTAATGGAATGAAATGAAAGGTGTTCTGAGAAGAGTCGGATATCATGTATCATGGCCGTCGGTTCAGTGCTTCTGGCAGAATGCATTAGGAATATTAGATCATGACATGATGAGCCTTTGAAGCTTATAGAATCCGAATGAAATTAGAATCTTCAAATTCAGATGGAAGTCCTCTTTTGCCTCAACTAAATCTGATTCCTTAACCACATCTAAGACGAGTGCCACATTAGATATCCAGTATTCCAGATCTTTTCAAGATGAAAAAAATAAGTCACTTTGGGTTCTCCAGCTTCAAGGATTACATGACTTTCAGAAACTTACATAACACTTTATTATTTATCCTGTCTTTATGAAACCTTATTAGTGGGCTAGTCTTGTTGCTCCTTACTTCGTCCCAATTTCCCAATAATTTGTTCGAACATGATAGTTTAGAACTAATAAAATAAGGCAAAATGTTCCAAGTGGTAAAGCTTACAATGCATTTCCAATCAGTGGAAAATGTTCAAGTTCAAGAAGAAATGAATATGAAATACAACTTGAGAAATTGATGAGATCCATCAAGTGGTATTTTGTTTTCTTGTAAGGGATACATTATCAATTGTTCATTCGGATCAGATTCCACTCAGCACTTAACATATTATAACTTGTAGTGATAAAAAAGGATGCGGGAGGACATGTTGTGGACAATATGTTGTATTCGTTATTTATTAGGGCCCTTAAAGATGTTCATTGTTGCATGAGAGAGGGACGAGTAATAATAATATTATGATGATGTTTGCATATGATACATGATACGCACTTAAGTCCCAGTAGTTGGTAAATAGATAGACAATGAAGGGTCACTTTGTCCATCCGAATTCACATGACTTAGCCAAGCTCTAAGTTCCTGTGATGTTTTACAGATATAAAATCATGGGACGCATAAGCTCTGTGGGCAAATATCCATTACTTACCGTTGTCAATTTGGGCAAAGAGATTCAATTTAGAATCAGCAGGGATCCCTTCATGGGTTTTCTTGAACGATCAACGGGATGACAACTGTCTATATGCATGTGTCTAGGAAGAATCAACGTCTTGGTATACTGTGATAATATTACTCTACTTGATTGCTTCATTTGACAGTCCAAAAGTCCATTGGAAATCCCTATGGCTTATGAAATGATGATCCTTGTCCCTTCATGGTTCTTAATAATGATGATAATAACGAACAGAGGACAGCGTCTCTCTCTCCGGCTGTAAGGCGTCTCTAGTCCTCCTCTGCCAAGCCTTGGAAGCTTGACCAAATCTCAACAAATTGAAATACAAAGAAGTTTTCTTCCCAGCATTATTTTCCGTTTAGCCTTCTGTATGTAAATCAATTATGGGCAATTTCACCCGTTGTGAGGGTAGGAGGTAAACATGCGGTAAAATTTCATGGATTTTAGGTAAACAATCCCCGTCTGAACAAAACAGATAAAAACGTGGGCTATTGTGTACACCTTTTTAAGTAAGTTATTTCATTTGTTTGTCCTCTCCATTGAACGAGGTTTTCAATTTTTAAGTCCCTCTCTTCTCTAGTTGGTCTCAAGAAATAAAAATACATGTACGAAGGTAATGATTATTTCTTTACCAATAGCCCACTCAAACATTATTATACAACCCACTCGGATTTGACCAAGCCATCTGTCAAGCTCTACAATCCATGTGATATTAATATTTCAAACTCCTACTTCTGTGCACTCTCAAGTTGTGTGTCAGAGATCACAGTCTCATTTACTTACAGGGCTGAATAATGACAGCTTAGCTCATTGTTAGTTACCTTCATGGTTTGAGATTCTGAGGGTCGTATTGTTGGGATTTAGAGTTACCATTGTGTCCTCGGGGAACCCTGGAGATGAACCCCTTCATCTAGGCTCAAGAATACTAAGTCTAACTCAATTATTATTAAATAAACACACATCACTCCACTTATGGGGAGAGCACATACTCCAATTCAAGAGGGCCCGAAAATACCCGACCCTTTCATCCCTTTAGAAACATGTCCCTAAATCCGTCCTTAGTTTAATAATAATAATCCTCATACATACCAAGTATCAGTATAATAGCTACCAGAAGGTTAAACAAGGAGTTACTAAATCTATTATGACCTCCCGCACCCCAGAGGCAGAATGAAATCCATCCAGGGCCCTTAAGCTTGAAATTATCCCATTTATTCAATCTCTTGATTTATAACTACAAACAAACACAACGCAGTACGTGTATACACAGAACAGATTACAGCCGTTATTTATTGAATTCAAAGCTCTCTTTCCCTGTGTGGGACATATACCTTCTTTTTCACTTATCAAATATTAAATATCCATTTCTCATTCAAGTGAAACGTAGCCTTAATTCCTTGTGATAATATAATAGTTTGTATTGTGAGGTATTAATGAACTCGTGGTTGAAATAATATTTGATAAATTTAAGCCCTAAATATTGTTGACTTTTCAAAATAGAATTTTTTGAAATTCTCATCCTTCGGAAAATTCTCGCTTTCAAAAAACAAGCATCCACCTCAAGATCGGACCAAAATTTTTGCTTTAGTAAATTGCCAAATAAATTCTGAAGCCTCGCCTAGCACTTAAGAGTAGCGCAATGGCTTTTTTAAGCCGTGCATCATCTACATTTAAATTTATGCAAACCCGGAGAGAATGATTGGCAGTCAAGTATTTCATTTATGCTTAGCACTGCATGCACACCACGTTCGAGCATTTCGCACGTGCGATTGTCATTCCTCGCCCTGAAAACTGGTACTCAAGTATTTTGGAGAAACAAGGGGCTGTGTCGGCCAATAAGTCTAAAGCTGCAATGAAAGTGAAGGAAGGGGTAATTAACAAAGTGTGGCTGAGATGTCAATTCGAATCAGTTTTATCCCACCAGCATTGGTGTGTAAGGGGTGGGAGATCCACTTTATAACCAAATGAGATGATTATTGGTGGCTTGGGTGGAAAGTCCTCGCATGAACTTTAGTCTTGATTTAATTAATACATTTGCTCAGCCCAACCTCGATCTAGCCCTTAATTTCTAGGAGACAGCCAGCCGTAGGATTTTATTATACAAGGACGAGAAACTTTGACCAAGAAATTGACTACAAACTGACTCAAACTGTATTTCCAATTTATACAGAGGGACTCCAAGGCTGTGGAAGTAGTCCCCACACCAATCCTCGTCGTACATATAGCACTGGGGGCTGTAAACTGTAAAATGACTCTGGGATGATCCAGGAACGAGAATGAAATGTAAATTAGCTTTGCAATAATGGAGACAAACGTAACATGATCTCACTCTCCTATTCCAAGCACACAAGTCCCAAGTACAAATAGTTCCAGCACAAGTCTGGAGGAGTTGATTGTGGCTGCAGATGAGAGAGAAGGGCAAATTAGGTAATTAGCATGCAGATTGAAATCTCTCCCGACTTTCTCGTCAATTGAAAACCCCAGATTTCTCATGTTAATCCACCAAGTCATCCTTTAACACTTCAGTCCACTATAGCCCTCCACACGTATATTTATGGCTCTATTAACGCTTCCAATTTCATCCTAGTTTCTAATACCATCATTATCATCAGCATTCCTCCCCGTTGTGCCCAACTCGAGTTTTATACTTTTCAAAATCTACTTGTCTTTAATTCCTGGCCTTTATTTAGCTTTCTCGCTCCAAATCTCATCTCTCATCCCAATAGTGTCCTCAGCTATTTCTTGCCCATTTTTGCATCTTGGACACGGAATATTTTCTCATCCTTTCTAATATCCGTCTCAATTCAAGGTTCTTTTGGGTTTTTTATTATGTCTGCGTTATTTGAGTTGGGCAGGGGATAAATGAGTTTGGGGAAAGTACCTTGGAGATTGTAAAAGGGGAAACAGTTCCGTCCCTATCAAGAGGTCGGGGTCGCTCTACCAAGTGAGATGTGATGAAACTGCAAAAAAGACTTCTGGGCTAGTAGTACCCGCTATGGAGTACAGACTTAAGTAATAACTAGAAGTGGTGGTGGGTTGACCCTATTGCAAATGTACATTGAGCAGATGAATAGAGATAAATCGGGAAGAATAGGGAAAAGTTTCTTGTGTCAATAAAGTGTAAACGGGATTAGATGATCGGTGGGTGCACTTGACTAGCAAAGACTTTCGTTAGGGTTAGAGATCGGATGGTAACTGTATTTTGTGGAGAAAATTCGTCGAGTCTGGAATCAATGCACACGAGGATGTAGGGTGGGTATCCTGAGTATCCGGATGCAAAAGGAAAGCAATTGTGATTGTGATATCTCCAAAGCCAAGGGTTCGTTTGTAGGAGTCTAGTAGGGAAAAGTCATTGGGACTCAAGTTAGTAGAGCTAACTCATCTAAAATCTAACCTCTCCCTACTTAGTTAAACCCTTTTTTGTTGGCAGTGTCATTCGCTCGGAATATTAAACTTATCCTGACCCTGGCTGTTGCTCAAAGCTTCCCTTGATTACAGACAAACACACTGAATTGAGAATCCACTGAATCTATGAACCTATAGCCTCCTCCCATGTGTACTTTCTAAATTAACTTTGCGCATAGCACAAAGCCACAAATTAGATACCCTTTATAATATCTACACGCTCAACAACTCAAAGCTAACAAAACGGAACAAGGCTCCCAAAAAGCATCCATTCTCCTTCAATACATACTATACAGTAGTATACAGCTTAATTGGGATAAACTTTAATAAAAATCCACTCTTACTACAACCCAATCCCTTCACCTGAGAAATGAAGCTCCCAATGAATTTTTACACTAACCACGAGCAGGAAGAAGAAACACTTGGTGATAACTACAGTGTTGAAAGCTAATGATGAGAATAAAGTAGGAAATCATAAATGGCCTACAGCCAGTAAGAATTTAAAAAAAATCCTTCGTCGATTCCGACCAATATAAATAAAGATCGCTAAAAACATCCCCTCGGGACTCTCGTGACCGAATTTCTAGCCGAAAATCATTGATCCAGATCAGAAGGGCCAATCAACAGCTCTAGAAGCCTCTCTGGCTAAAACTAAAGATTACTAAAGAATGAGATTAAGACGTGGAGAATAAATCGGGGAATGCCCTCTAAGGTTTATGATCCTTGTGTGTGGCTCTTGTTGCGAGTGAAATAATAATAATACTCAATCTTGTGATTACATCTTAAGCTTTGGTAGCTTTTGTATTTGTAGTATCTAGGGACTTATTAGCTGGCTGTGTAGTATGGACTAGCACTACTATGTACTATTACTACTACGGTGGATTTTTTTTGCCCAGGCGATGCGATGTGGCCAAGAGCTTAGTCCGTAAGGATCCTTGTTCCTGGTTTTTTTTTCAAAGAAAGGGAGTAAATCATAATGAGATGTTGGCGAGGAAAAGGAATGAGATTGCCTTATATGTCTTGAATAGAGAGGAAACCCCAGGTGGTGACACAACTCGTAACAAATGTCGCACGCAAAGACGTCCACAGGTTTATTGCCTTCGGTAAATGAGTGCAAGAAAACTAAAAAGGTCCGAACTATGTTACGCCTCGCCTGTGTCTTCCACTTGACACAGCCATTCTTTATTGGCCTTATTTTTTAACCTCTTTATGGACTTTCGTGCATTTTTCACTTTAAAGTACCAAACGGGAAAAAAATGTGTACTATTGGTATGTATGTGTGTGTATGTGTGTGTACGAGAGGGATGACATAGTGTGTAGGAAAGCTTGTTTTGAAAACATGGGCTTTTTTTAAGAAATTGACTGGTGAGTAGTGACTTCAAAGTTGTGTCTCTTGTTCAGTCCGAGTACATTTCCCAAAGACATAATGATCTCTTGGAATAACATATAGGCTTTCATGTTTTACATTAAACAAGTGGAAACAAAAAACATTCGTGTTTATGAGAGATCAGGGCTGGGTGTGAGCTTTGGAAGGTAGAGGCTGAGGCGTATGTGCACTTTGTCTTAGCTTACAAACAATGACCTTTGTTTTAATTTTATCTTTAGACTCATCTCTTTTTTTTGGGAAAAAGTTTCACAAATAGCTTCCACATGTCTGAATCTTGTTGGGGTCTGGATTAAACTAATTATTCTCTGACGTTTCCGCTCATTAATACCGTTTTAGTCCGACATTTATCATCGTTCAGCTAAGTTTTGGAGTCTTTGGCTTTGTTCCGATTTCAATTAGGGATGATAAGCCTTTTTTCCTTGTGAATTATAAAATGAATTATAAACTGAACAATTCACCCTACTTTTAGTTACAATCTCCTTATGAACTGACCTTCCAATTAAAACTAAATTCATTTAAATGTAAAATGGCATGTACATATACTTGCTTTTAATTTGATGCATAAATATAGTAGCAGATTATTTTAAGGAAGGAAACATTAAATTAAATCCAAGATTTTCTACTCTATATCAGACTGGGGAAAAGGATACAAAATGCAAATAAATAGAGGCACGTACAATCTAAGATTACTTAATAAGCCTTATTAACTCATTATAAATCCATCCAGACACTTTTACAGACAATGCCTCGCCCCCAATTAAAGTTCAGCAAAAGTGATCAACTTAAGAAAGAGAATCGAAAATTTCTAGTACACAGAGAACGAAATGCAAGAAAATATAAAACATTCCTCGAATTCAATAATTTAAATTCGAATTGAATTTCTTTCACCATTCCCAATGTCCTTCTAAAGCAAGTTCATTAATTTAATTAAGAGCTTTAAAGCGTCAAAACATCTAAATGACTTTTTTTAAACTACCCTCAAACTCACCCTAACCTCCAAGGATCTGATTCTTTTTAGCTCCTAATTTATCCTTGCCCATTTAGAATTAAAAGCTCGCAGGTATGTCAATTATAATCCTGAAACTCCCATTAATTAATTAAAAGAAGATGGCCAGACACGAGAGCAATAGCTCCATCAGCCTAATCAGTGGTGAATGAAATGATATCGCCTACTCAAATACCAGAGCCACTATCAACTCCAAGGAGGACATTTCTTGATGAGCAGCATCACCATATGGCTAATTAACTGCGGTAGATTTCATAGAAGAAGCTCAAGGAATCCTGTTTGAACTTTGAAAAGCTGAAACAGAGACGGGTGAAGTCATGCTAATATAAAATCCTTCTGAACATAAGACTAGGATCACTACGACTTACAACTCGTCGGCCTCAACATTATGAATTAAGATCCAGTAGGTTCTTTTAGTTTCTTGATTAAGTAAGACCCAGTCGGAATACTTTATATAACCAGTTGCTGTCTATTCCACAAAGCACTGGCTATGGGGTTGGCTTTTGGCTTGTCGGTGTGGTTAGTGAGGTGATTGTGTAAGTGCATATTAGTTCATTCCTTGATGTATAATATAAAACGAGGGTGATTGAAATGTAGTCAAAGCAGGGAAGACATGACTGGCTAATTTATCGTCGGTGTTCAGGACAAACAGGTGCCGCATGTTTATCAGGCCTCCCAACAAAACATGCATACAAGTACACATACATATCATCTCATCATCTGTAGGATTCCCTATTCGGCTTCAATCTACAGGCTGACACGTACAATAAATACAATGACAACTGAAGCCAGGAATGGCAAGTTGATTGTTGAGCGTGTGAGAATTTTCGCATATTATAAAAGTATCAAACCTGACACATCATTCAGCCTCAAGACAACGCTCTTTCTTGCACTTCATTATTAAATACGATTCTTGTTTTACTACCTTCGACTTCGAGAGTTTAATTAATTGGAATTTGCAGTTTAATAAATTTTTTTAACTCTTCCATTCACGAGTAGTAATGATCCGGGGTTTGGGTTTTATTCACCAGTATGGTATTAACAATATGGACGTTAGTTTCAACTTCAAGTCATTGGCTCCAAAGAAGCAGAGGGGGTTAAATGATATTTAAGTGTAAAACTAAGTTCTTATTAGTAATGATTTAATGATTGACGGAGAGACTGTTTTTAGCGGGGCTCTCTCATGAATTAAATATGATTTAGAGGATTTCAATATCATCGGCGAATCAGCTTTTGATTAACTAATAAATTCTTCCATTCAATTTGTTACACATTATGCGCTGTAAATCAACCCAACTTTGGCAAGACTGATAAGAACAAAGAATATTAATAATCCTTGTAATAAGTTTAATAAATTTATGATGATGGTGCATATGTATATAAATATATATATATAAACCGCCCCCATTGACTCTCTTTCAGCTCGAGAGAAAATGACCCCAGTGTTCTCAAGCTTAATGTAAAGTCCATTTATTATGACATAGCTTAAAAGATATCGGCTGATTTTTTGCTCAACTTTTTGATTACCACATAAAATATTCCATGTGCTCTGATCTGTGTGGAGCTGGGTATATTCATGAGCACTGCATGCACACCGTGTGGCTTTTTTTAAGGGGATGACAGACCCCGAGTTTCGAACTCCAATGTTCAAAGTTGTAATAATAATAATTTAGTGTATTATTGCACTGGTATAAAAATGTGTACAACATTTCATTTCAGAGATCATCAACTCAAATTAATAGAAGTGTGCATGGGTGGTTCACAAGTCTGAGGAAGTCTTCCGAAAGCTCCATTCTCATTCTTTATGATAAACATATTTTCTTTCCTTCACTTCTTATGTCTTAGGAAGAAAAAAATTAAGCTTATTAGCAGCAGAAACAGCAGCGGTCCCTGCTTATTGAAGATAAGAGAACCATCATGCCGATGCCGGTCTCTACTCATGCTATGCTGTCGGTACTTTTAATTTTATGAACCAACTCCCACATATTTTCATCCTAGTCTAGCCTTAAGGAATGATTTCCTCATGTAATCTAATAAGCACAAAGTCAAAACCTGGACCAATCTCCAATAATGAAGTAATTCTCCGGGGTTTCATTTTTTATCTCTCTCTCTCTAATCATTTTGTTCCTTGGTAAAGATTTGAAGGAATTATTTTGAAAATGTATTTGCAAGTCAGAAATGGATACTACTATAACCCATAGTATCCTTTTTTTCTTGAAACAAGTCAAAATATAGTTTTTTTTAAAGTCACCTCACTCTTAAAATTTATTTAGTGACCCAATCTACAATTACAATAGAATTTAGTGGAAATTGTCCCGTGATTATTAATTCATAAAACCTTGGATATTTTTGCCAGGTCCTTAAGTTAGTACACCCTGGATAGATAAACACGAAGTATTTTTTTACATAGAAAAGGTGGGTTTGAGCCGTATTCAAACATTTGATTATCTCAGAGAAGGCGACTGGTACTTCATAACTAATTCATCCCAAAGTGTTCCCTGTAATTTATTATTGAGTCTATGGAATTATGCATGTGCATCCAATTCCACTCAATCTATACTTTATACAGAGTTTAATTTAGTAACCCCCTTTCAATACACCCAAATATCAACTCTTCAAAACTCAATGTTATTTCATACAAAACACCAGCCTTTGGAACACCGGAATTGGAATTGCATTAACAATTCAGTACGTATTTAGGTTATGCGTAAACTAATTGCAATCGATTCCAACCCAAGAGGTTTCTAACTCGGCGTATCAAAGCCTTCAAAGCTCAAAGCAACTCTTCCTTATATCCCTACACTTGAGGGTGAGGACGGGTTGACAAAAATCCTTCAACTATTGA
Source organism: Agrenia bidenticulata (assembly GCA_034694785.1). Classification (NCBI taxonomy): domain Eukaryota; kingdom Metazoa; phylum Arthropoda; class Collembola; order Entomobryomorpha; family Isotomidae; genus Agrenia; species Agrenia bidenticulata. Next base: position 32,353 of record JAQFYM010000025.1, on the reverse strand, counting down.
CGCCCCTTTCTACTGGATCTTATAGAAGGGATCATCATGGTATGGAAACCTAACCCTTTTTTCTACCATTCCTTGGACGGAGGAGGAAGAGACCTCAATGTCTATGGTTTTTTTTTTATTCTTTTAGCCATTTTATCCTGGAAAGAAATAAGCTTTCGTTTTCGGAACCACTTATAAAAAATCCTTCTGTAATTCGAAATTAGCATGGAAATTTCAAAATCTCTTTTTGAATCCATCGACTCAGAGGCGGAATCCCTTATTGATACGATTCTTCTCGTACCTGCCCCGGGTAGTACAATTCCAAGTGAGGTTATGAATCTAGGGAGGTGACTTTGAAGGGAATTATGAGAATCAGGCTTTCATTTACATTTAGAGAATGAACATTATAGATTAAGGCATTTGGAGTAAAGACTAGACTCTGTAGGCTCACTAGACGCCGCGAGAGCTGCTTGGATAAAATAAAAACGGAAGTAAGACTCTAGTCTCCTTTACGGATGAAGTCTATTGGGATAATACAACGCAACGCCTTGTGCATGGCAAAACCTCATTTGGCCAGCTCTTTCTGTCGAATGAAATGGAAACGGTGTTTTTGGAGTCTCGAACTCGAATTTGAGGGTGTAATCAGGCATGAGGGAAAGCTGAAAGAACATTCATCATAATTTTGAAAACACATGGCTTCCTTTCATACCATTCCTAACTAATAGTCCAGTTCCGACTGAACGTTGCTTTTTTTCTCAGTGGAAACTCAATCTGATTTCGTCATCCCTCAAACGGATTTCCAATGCCCTTCGTAGTATTACACGAGCTGGTGACTATGCAGCCGGAGGAAAACTTTTAATCTCAATATTATGATGTGAATCAACTTAATGTTTTTTTAAAAACGTGGGTGAATAAATTAGGAAGAAAATTGCCTATAGTACCTAGTAGACCACCACAGTTCCTCCCTCAACACGTAGAGTATGCGGCTGAGCTTATATATGAGGCTCTCGGTAGTATTAGGTTCAGTTTGAAATAGATTTATGCCAGGAGACAAATTAACCCGTTTGAGTTCGCACCTTAATTACCAAGTTGAGGTAAGTTGATAATCAGGAGGTGAAATTGGCCACACCGAAAGAGTTGGTTATTAGTGGAGATTTCCACATGAGAATTTCCCTTTTACATGCCATAGCCCTGGCCGAGGAGTGGGATGAGGCTTTGACATGCTCGTTAATAAATGTGGTTGGATTTGATTGAAGTTGAAGTCAGCGGAGCGTAGGTAAATAACCCTCTCTGGTAGTACTTGGACGTATTTGTTAATTATTATGGTCATTGGCATACAAAATAGGGATAATGCTGCCAGTACTAGTCCACTCTGAATACCCTTGCTAGATTGAACATGCGATATAGCCCCAAGGAAGGTGGGCCTCTCATTCCATTATATAATAAAATAATAATTCCTTCTTCAAATACTCGCTTTCAAACTCTCATATGTTCATCGGCTGTATATTTCCTTAGTATTTGCTCAGCGTCCTTTATCCGTCCCTATGGATTGTATCGTAAGTATACAATATTTTTTTGCATTATTCCCATCCCTATTGTGTGTAATAAGTTTACTCACTTTCACATCTCCTCTCGTCCTTAGATAATTCCAAATGAAAGCTAGAGTTGAGCTAACAAGAAGGCTAACAAGAGATGACGATAATGGGAGTCATGAGAGTAGTAATAATAATAATATGAAGAGGCAGTGAGAATGGAACTAGATCCTAACATCCTTACGACCATGAAAAGGCTAGTCACTCAGGCTTAGGCTCATGTTAATGCAAAATTCTTTCCTGACATGAGAAATTCACATAATCATATTGGATCGGACGGGTTTTGGGAGGCTCCTCAAATTCACATCCATTCAAAAAACAGTCTGTATAATTTACCTTTTACCTCTGCAGTGAGAGGGTGTAATTCATACTTTCTTTAATGTTACTATGTATGGAATAATCCAATCTGGCTAAAAACATTTCCGAGACCCGCCACCACTGCCCCTAAGGTCAGACCCTGGTTATTCTTAGTTACTAATAAGACAAAAGCCTTTGGACATATATCTGTCCAGCTGTTACGTTATTAAACATGTATTCTCTGTATGTACATATATTCGACCACAAGGGCTGGGCTGGAGAAGGCTGGGAAGGTAATCGAGTTGATTTCATTAAGGGAGAGATGCTAACAGACTCAGCTTGCGTGTGACTCTCGCCGTCCATGCAATCTTCAACTTTGGTGGTAACAGCTCTTAATACTTAACACTGGGTCCCACTTCAACAGTCCCAGTCTGATAAGGTGACCTGTAATTTCCTTAAATACCTCTCGTGCAATCATACATTTATATTTATTGTCCACCATTAATTGATAACTTCGATAGCCACACTAGCAAATCTACGGGAATTACTCACCCCCCATACACATGCTAGTCATACACTGCTTTGACCATCTAGCAAGGGTCGGGGTCCAGGCTACTTTGCTAAATCCTATCAAGTATTCCATGGGAAACACCTTTGCTAATAAAACTACCAGCTTTTAACTCGATACGCCACGAATATCAATGCTTAATCATCCACCTTCACTTTCTGCTTCCAAGGAGTTCCAGCTGGGGAAACATGAAGAGTAGGACCAAACCCATGTCGATTTTTAAAACATTCCATACTTTGGGATATTACTTTTCTTAAAGATAAATTAATTCTTTCACCCAACGACCCTACCTGCCTGCTAATGTCATCTTCTACCCGCTAGACTAGAATGATGCATAGTTACTGTCCTCATATCCCCAAGGGGTAATACACTCTTTGGAGATCTTCATTTGAAGCTGCTCAAAAAATATAGTCATTAAGGGCCACATTCTCACATCCTCGTTTGCATGTAAGTTACCCATTTTGAAGACCACCCAAAATTAAAAGAGTTGAGGACTCGTCTTGAAACACATGGGTCTTGGAAATGTGTAAAAATTGTAAGATTGAATTCATGCATTATAATCTACACCCTAGCACCCCGTACACCTACTACTTTAATGGCTTATGGACCCATTCCGCACACATACTATTACATGCATATGCATACAGCCATATGCATATCCTTGTTGGTTCGTGCTATGGGATGCCATGCCCTGGTTCATTTCTTGGTGTTAAATGTTAAACCGAAGGAACAATCTTATCGATGTACAAGGAGTGTAAATGAGTTGATTACACGGAAAGAATACTCCTATAGTCGAGGGGACTATAAAGGACAAAGCTGAAGGGGAAAAAATAAAAGAGGAGTGCCGGGTATTTTTCGTCGATGATTGCTCACGAAACGAATATAGTCTATGACAAAAGGCGTGAATTATCTTGAGATACAGTGGATTGGATTGGGCCCAAACCAGGTGGCCAGTTAGGCATTAGACAACTGAGAGAGATCTCCGTCCACACCACCAAGTCGAGGAACATTATCGCCTTTTCGTGGATATATTTACAAATAAACTCATCCTCACAAGGATGATGATGTGAGTCTTTGTAATCGTGTTTAAAAAAATATATCCTCAGTATAGTAATCCTTAAATCCAACTGGCTATCGACTAGTTGTATCATATTTTACCATCATCAACTGAACAAGGGATGAAAAACAAGGAGTAGTTTACTCCCTTGTTGGCATGATGAGTTTTGAGTTTTCTCCTCAATAAATTAATAGATAACCCATCCTCCGGTCTCTAATCCTAGTAGGAACTGACATGCAACTGGAACTCCAACCTGGATTAGACTGAGACCAATATGATATTGTACGAGGCTGGAAGAGGTGGAAATAAAACATAAAATTTAATGAGGTGAGGCAAAGGCACCAGCTCAAGAGTTAGTCGGATGAGTTCCTATAAATGCCCTGTGTTTTTGAGCCCTCATAAAATATTGCCCTTCCTAGGGGGAAATGGGGGCAATTAGACGAGACCACCAAATGTGATCTCCGTTGTCCCTCCATTTCATCCTCTTCCGAGGTATTTTTTAATACAGTAATAATACTATCACTTTTCATCGTGATGAATGGAAGAAAAAGGAGCTTTGGTTTTGATTCTCATCTCAGATTATGCAAGATACCGATACTCTCCATCGCCATGGTCGTGGTCGTGAAAAAAACTATTGGGACTAGAGACTACAACTATAAGGACTAGATATTAAGATTTGTAGCTGCCTTGGAGGAAGACACGTTCAATGTTCCACGTTTATTGGAATCATGATTTAAAATTAATTGCATGTTACCTCTTCCTTGGTGATATTAGGACCGTGCAGATGGGAATATATATAGTTCGTAATAATATATAGGTTGTCCAAGTGTACGAGTTGAAATGAGATGTCTGCACTCTTCTTTCCACATCGTACAATGCAATTATAACTATTAGCTGGGCAACATCTCGTATCGAATTCCAAGTTGGATTACAGGCTTAAAAATCTTGCCATGCTATGAGATGTTGGATTAATAGAGATAAAAGCAATTCATGTGATTTCCAATTACTGCACAAATTTATGTGTTCCTCGGCGTGTGTAGTTAAGTAATTTAATATTGTGGATTACACATTCACATTTCTGCTCGGATCAGATGAGGAAAAGGTCAAAGCTGCTTATTGTGACACAAATAAAATCAACCCAATGAGAATCAATGTGGAATATTCCTATATATTTTCTCAGCTATGGTGGTCAGCGATGCTAGCAATAAGATGGTGGCATTCTGTTGAAAATAGACTTATTATGAGATACATTACTTTATTTAACATGGGAATTTCCCGGAGCAAAGTAGTACATTGTACATTTGTAATTATGGCTCTTCTGCAAATACAGAATACATGAGAATAACCTGGAAATATATAATGCTCGATATTTTGCAATTGCAAGAGTGTATATAATCTAACGGGATTCGGAGAAAGTCCAGCCCTGCAAAGTACTCCTTCCCAATCATTGCTCGACCAATGATACACCCACACTGTTTGAAAATATTTAAAATTAGAAATGATTAGATTGCAACGAGAGGAAGGTTCCATTATTCGTGAGAAGGGAAGAGTAATTGAAAAGCAAGTCAAAGGCCACCAAATTCTAGACTCGAGAGAGAGAGAGGAAATTATTTTTAAACCATTCCGTTAATGCGTTTCGTGATATCACTGTCATTGGACAGATTGGCTGATCAGCATGAAATCCTCTCACATGCAACTCCCAAATTTGTGACATATTCAATCACCACCGTATTCCTATTTGCTAAACAGATATCTCAAACACTGGCTTCAATGGGAGCTCGTACCTTTTAGTGATGTGATCATGTGGTGGTGACTGCTGGGAATGAGATGGAGTCCTATGTGAGTGATATTATTATAGTTCATGCCAACAACTGGATACTGCCGGTTGTATGAGTAAAATTAATTCATATGAGAACACACCATGATGATAATAATTCATTCTTATCAAATGTCACATTTATTCACCAATAACGAACCACAGTGGGATCAGTCAAGGAGTAATGAGTGCCTTGAGAGATATTGATTGCTCAATTTTCTACCCAGATTTTTCCTCTGTCGTCTTCATCATCAAAAAGTCAGACTAATCACGGCAGCAAAAATAAATTATACACATATTTATGGCTAGAAGAGAGAATTTTGAAAAAACAGGAATCACGTGCCGCTTATATTTGGGTAGTCATGCCTTGCCTTGACCTGCCGACCAATTATTTCCATGTATTTAACACCTTTTTCAGACCGAGGTATTGGCTTTGGTATACGATACCAGCTACCACTGACTGCAATTCCAAACTAAACTGGGCAGTCTGAATGCATGGAATTTGTTGTTGTATACAGTTCATCTAGACATTTTTATGAAACATCTACCAATCATCCTTCTTCTTCAACTTTTATGAAGAAAACAACTCCACCAAATTGATGGAAGATAAACTGATGATTTCATAACAAATCTGTAAGATCTGAGGTAGCGGTAATATCTGCCCGGGTATTTATTTTTCACACTGAAATCTTTAACATGAATTATTTTGAAGTAAGAGACAATGCCAAGGGCTGTGCACTATTATTATTTATTCAATCAAAACTTCTCACAAGTGAGCAGGTTTTGATATTTGAGGTTCAGAATTGTCACATCAAATATTTATATTCAAGTCATATTTTTTTCTAGAATATTATTGAAGTATTGATTATTATAGAATTTGTAGATTTCTTTCAAACAGGATAAAATTAGGTTGGGAGTGTGAGTATGCAGTTTTGCGTTCCATTTTGGAGATGTTCCTTAAGTTTAGCTTTAAGAATTGACATAGTTGTTGTATTATTATTTCACTTGCTAATTGATTCCAAAAAATTACAGGCTTTGAAGAATATAGATAATTTTACTTATTGGGTTTATATTAAGCTGCCCGTTGTTGATTACATGAGAATTCTTATGATCAATGCTTATGGCATTAGTAAAACAATCGGTTGTGTTTTTGATCAGCTCAGTGGATCACAGGATTTATTTAGTTAGTTTTCTAAGTTAGTCTAAAATTTGTGTATCTAAATGGAATAGATTAAGGATTGCCTATGAATTTAGGGATTGATCTATTTCGTGAATGTAAATAATTAAATTTGAAATAAAGTCATATTATTATTATTATTATCATAATGTTAGTTAGAAATGTACCTAATTATAATATTTGAAACCCCAAGCAAGTAGACGGCCCTATCAGACGCTGCTATGTCTAATCTGGGATCGACGCTGCGCGTTCCCTCAATTGAAGATGAATTGACGAGAACCAACAATCTCCGACAAAGTCTGACGCTTTAAAATGAAGGACTGATAACCTTTGATGTTAATTATAGCGTGGGCTAAATTAAAGTAGTTTCTCAACTTTAAAACGAAAAGGTTCAATATGATTGAGTGCTTAAGTTTTTTTACTCTCGGATTTTTATAAAGTTGACAGCCCTAAAGGCTACTGTGTAAAATGATTTGTGTAGCCCATTCTCATGATGTAGAATGACGAAAAGGCTCATCATCTTCATGACAGGGAGAAGCGAGGACTCATTTTCAGTTTTTAACGAGTCGGTCTCCTCAACGAACATAAAGAGAAACATTTAAATAGATTTGAATCTTGATCCTCAAAATTAGAAGGACATTAAAAGCAACCGACAATCAAGAGACTAAGAAGAATGGGACAATAAGTTGTGGCATTATTATTATGACTTCTTTCCTTGAGAATCGTAGAGAGACCAACTAACTTAGAAATAATTTATCCAAACAATCATCGTTGAGCTTCAACTTGTAGCAACTCTCAGGTAGGCCAACCCGTCTGACTGATGGAGATAAAAAGGTGGACGTGAAGATGGGTAGGCTCATGGGTTTCTCAAGCGTATCATTAGTGTGTCATCTCATTTATTGCATGTTACTTTGGTTGTTAGTTGATACAGAACATCTTTTGTCTTCTTGACATATGGGCCAATTAACAAAAGCTAGGCATGGTCATCTCGATTGTAGAGACGACGTGAGCTTCTTGAGTACACAACCTCTCCTGCCATCATAATCATATGTATCAACTATTTGAAACAAATACCAACGAGATAGCGATACATCTTTCAACATGTAAAAATTAGGGAGCTCCATCCAGGTCTCCCATCTTACATGACATTTAGCCCTGCATTCCTTAAATCTTTCCCAGAAGCAATGGATCGAAAGCTCCGAATCAGAGCAGACTGGAAGTAGGGATGACTCGAGTTTTTCCAAGAGATAACTGGAACAAGACTTTGCTGACTTAACTAACGAGCAACTAATTGAGAATTGAAAAGAATTAAGGAAACATAAAATACGAGGAGCCGAGATGTAGAAAGACGTCCCAATTTCCTTCATCTCCTTCTTCCATCGCACACATCCATGCGACGAAAAGACAGGAGAGAGGACGTTCTATTTAAGGGAATATAAAACGGTGATATACACCCTCGTAAAAATAGCTAACATGAGCTCAGGCTGCTCAACATATGTTTCCATGTTCATCGACTAATCCTCTTGTGTCTTACCTCCATGAAAGAAGACGTACCTAATTGTAAGTACCAAATAAATGCTTGTGTCCTTTTAGGTGGAATAGGGAAGAATTCCTAAATAAATAACTTCCAAGGATCTGTAAACTATAACAATCTGTAACTGTCCGTAAAAATGTTAAGTTTCTGACCCATCCGTGGGGCTGGAGTCTCTGTGTATGCCATCGTTTCTATTTCCACGTCCACCACCCCAATCGTCGTAACTCTTTACTTTGTTTCTCTCCGTGATAAATTACTTGGCTGAGAAATCCAATAAATGAGATGCCACATGAAGTTTACTCGCTTGTTGGGGAATAGGATAAAAAATTGTTATCTCTTTTACCTGCTTACCTCTTCCTCATTATCCCGGCATGCATCCCTCACAGTGAGTACCAGTAGTAGTCCCTTGAAGCAGTTTTCAAACCTGAGGGTCTGTCACTAGTACCCCTCCTTTCACATGGTCTAACAACTTTGAGGATGTTTGTTATCATTGAATTGTGTTGTTAGTTCTTTCTGAGGATATTTAATGGGAAGCCCATAAGCATGATTAGTGTGGTAGATGGACAGATATTGGGTGGATGAGTATATTTATGTTTAATATTATTACACAAGCGACTCCCGGGTAAGCCCTTCCATTTACAAAACAAATACAGTACCTAACAAATAATCACTTGATGGTTTTATCTATTGTTCATTGTGTATAGGTATGTGGAGAGGATTTAGGCTACACAAGTTACAAGTTGAGGTACGAAATCAACTGCTCAGGATTCCCAAGACAGGGGTCCGTGGTGGTGCTACTGAGGACTCTGGCTGTATAAGTGTATTAGGTTCATGACGATCATGATGATGTTATTATTGTGAAAGAAGAGGAGACAACAGATAGATGATTAAGTTATGATGATGATGATCAGGCAGGATGATGATCCCATGGCTGATCTGATCCGCTGGGCAAACCAATGATCATAGAAACGATAGAGATGCATTTAGTATTTATGTATAAGTAAGTCGAGTTAACAATTGGGAAGAAGCAAAAGACATGTCAGCGTCTTGGTTATCTCTCCCTCTTCTGTCTCTCTATTATGTTATGGGAATCGAATTGATAGAGAGGACAAGGCTCAAGACAGATAGAGAATCTGATGGATGACTGACTTGGGTGGATTGGATGTGAGGGATGATATCAAAGATAGATAATGGGAAAAATAAAGGTCGTGTCGGGTCGGAGTTACAACAAAATGCTATTTCATAGCTTTTTTCTCATGTTTGATGGCTTGATCTGATGAAGATGATGATGATCATGTTGATATTGATGAGGGTTCTTTAAGCTCTTTTGCTTATGTATTCCTGTCGGTGGGTCCCTTAAGAAACTAACTTTGTCTCTATCTCCCTCACCCAAATCCTATCAAGTAGTAGCAAGGGACAGTCTGATGGTTAAGTAATTTCTAGAGGCTCAGCATGCATCGCGGCTATAGGTTCATATCACAACGATATCTCCTTTTGGAATTGGTCATCATTACGAATGCAGGTACACAATCTTCCGTTTTGATTGAGAAATTTAGATTGGAATCGTGATAGGAGCTTAAAAAATTGAACTCAACTTCCTAAATGAAAGTCCCATTAATAAATGTCATTGGAAGTTTAGTCATCATCTCCCGACGATCTGTTCAACTCTTTCCCTTCTGTAATAACAACTTGAACGGAACAAGCTGTTTTCTTGTGTAATGTGACTCAAAATGATTACTCTGTACTAAAATTAAACGAGGCCTTTTTTTAAAAACAACAAATAAATACTTTCTGTCCCCTTATCGTTTACCCTTTTGCTCTTCTCCAATAAATTCATATTCTATTCAACTCAAACCAACTCGCTGTCCGTATGGGACTACAATTTTTCTTCCACTCATAAAGTCGTGTGTGTCTGCTTTCTATAAATTTTTCATTCCTGGATCTTGATCATGTCGGTGAAATTTTGAAATACTATTTCTATGATTGGGACTCGACCCCCTCTATAAATCCAATAGTCTCACCTCTTTTTTGGCTTTAGTACCTGCATATGGACTTATTATTACAGGTTGTCACTGTAGCCTATGAGTTTTAGGTTTCTATGATTTCTTTTTAATAGGATTCTTATTAGAGATTAGAGAGGACGCGGAAAAAATAGTAGAAATAAATTGCAGAGCAGTAACCAAGTGGTATCTTGACAGAAATCTGGCGAAAAGCCAGTGGGATTTTCTCTCCAAGTAAATGGTAATATCGTGAATTTGAGAATGGATTAATATTGTTCATAGCTGTGTAGCTGCAAGTCAATTATTACAATTTGATATCACAAATGCGCTTTTGGTTATTCAATAATTGTATACTATTAGAGAGGAAAGGAAATTCTGAGGAAATGGTTAATTCTCTGCAAATACGAAGAGGTAAATTGTTGGGTTCGTGGAGAACAGAGTCATTAACAAAACGCATAACAAGGTAATAATCATCCACCAAAGTTAATTGGCCTTAAAGAAGAAGTTAAAGTGTAAAGAGAGCCTTGTTTGGTCCTTTTATAAATTTTATATCTTTTCCATGATACTCTCCATGTGTCCAAATAGACTTCCCAGCTACAACTCACCCCAATTTATATTATCCACCAAAAAATGTCAGAAATTTATTCCATTTCCTCAACATTATTAGCATGCCCTAGCGAGTAGGAGAACACGGTCTGGTACAACTATTCCCAGACCTCCATGTAAATCACACAAGTTAGGCGTGTAAACGGAAAGGGTTACATTCCTCAACCGGGGCTTAGAAATCTGGTGTTATTATACGCAACACAACCATAGCATTAAGTCAGCAAGTTCACGAGCCAAGGTTCATAATGTGCAAGTGTGCTTAGCAATCAGCCAAGCTGTTTCTTATCAGCAACCGCAATTTCGCAGGGAAGACATTAATTAAAGGCTTGGATTAGCAACGCGTGATCCTCTCAACTCTTGGAGCATCTGACACAAGTATTTGGCTCAGAGATTCTAATCCAAAAACAAGTACCATATCGTATCATAAGCGCATAGCTTTCCACATTTTACATCCACAGAAGGTAGAACAATAGTCGAGTGATAAGTGTAGCCAATTTGGATAAAAATGAAATGATCTCGAGATGGGATTTTCCTCCATTTTTTAAAAACCTGATGATCACGAAGAGAGGAAGGAGATTCGTTGCTGAGGAAATCGTTTGTATACAGTTAAGACAGGCAGGACCACCCTGTTCTCCAGTTAAGACGACCACATACCATGGCTCACTTATTATTGGCTCAGCCTCCTAATTTTCTTCGATATATATTCATTGGCTCATGTCACACCCATCCCTACTTACTCGAACAAATGTTACTTTATACATCATCATCTCCAGCTTCCTCTACCTACTTGTTTAGCACCAACGACTTTTTTAAAACCATATCTCCTTGGCTTTTTTGGCTCCACTTTGACTTTTCAACATTAATTTATCTTTCCTCATCCCCAGGGGAAGAATAACGCTGTGATGGTGGTGGCTTCAGGGTTGGAGATGGTAGTGGTGGTGGTGCCTATCTCCACTCTTGACAGAGCCTCCTTCTCTGCATCTTACGACACAATCAAGGGGACTAACAAATTGTTGAATCCAATCTGGTAGGAGGGAATAATGAGGTTATGCATGCATCTCATCCGTGACTGCCTGATGAAGTGATGAGCCACAGCTCAGGAGTTGAGCTCATCAATATCTTATCTTTTTCAACTACCCTGTCTGCCCCCATGATGATATGTGATGCCCCGAGCCGTGAGAGATCACTGTTCATGTTCACCACGAATGAGTAGCAAATAAATATTTATTACCAAAGTGCAAGCCACCCAGTCGTCAACAAGTTAGCAAAGTAATCTCAGAGCCTGCCACAAGTAAATTGTCTGTATAATTTACGAATACTCGTTGCCCATCATTAGCTTCATGCAATTTAATCTCGTCAAGTCCTCGAGCACAGATCACTCCTGATTATCCCGACTCCTGTCCTGCCTGCCCTTATATCTCCCTCATTCAGACCTATCCCTTGTCACATAAGCCGTAATCAACATAATGAATGCCTTTAGTGTTAGCTTTGAGTGTCATCCTTCAGTGTACGTGACTTCCGCCTTTGGATTCCTTTCTTAATTTACATGATTCCGTCTTCAGTTTTTTAAACCAGAAGCCCTCGTCTTGACGTAGTACATGCTCAATGTTTCCAAGGCTTGTCAGGAGTTTCGATTTATATACTTTTTGCAAGGCTCTGATTAATCCCTCTTCATGCTCCTTCTTCTTAATTCCCGAAGCTTACCAACTCTCTAGAGCTTCTCCGAAGCATGTGAATTACTATAGCAGGAGTTTCGAATAAAATATCGTGCAAAAGCTTTAAATAGCCAGTCAACGCATTCAGCTTATCTTGGCAGTCCCTATGGACAGTTTCATGGTATTTGTTGAACAATACTTTTCGTAATTTGTACCGAGAAAGACAGGCTAAGAAATCGGTTGAATAACAATGATACCCGGGAAACCCCAGCTTGACATTCGGATTGTCCTTTAAATTGAGCCCAATGCCGAGAATCACGCCACGTACATTTCTTTGCTGCCCATCCTATGTCCAGAGTAAAGAAGGAAAAGCCTAGGGAGAGGTACATGACCATCGTGGTATATAGATTCCATATACTAGGACATGATAGCCTGGACCGTATATTGAATAGCCGATAGGGAATGTAATCCTGAGGAAAAAGCAATATTGTTCGGTGAATGTTTTATTGCTACTTGTTCCTATTATCATGATAATTCCTTCATGCAGATAATCCCCTTCCATATACTACCCGTTCTGGCTCTACCCGTCCCTCAGCCTTCCCCGGGATACTTTTCCCTTCGGAAGTCACAAGTATTTTTATTTTATCATCGAGAACGTCTCTACTCACCATACACACTATTCCAGCACGGCTAACTATACACGTCCGAGCTCAAAGAACCTCAGTCCTATATTTAGAAGTGTAGCTACATGCATTACGAATTCTATTATGTAAATACATAGATATAATGTTATTATTACTTGCATGTGCAATAAGACGAGAGGGATTCCGCAGAAAGATAATTTGTTCTGGACTCATAGACATGCCTTCTTTTGGTTGTCGTTCGATGGAATCTTCCCCTGTCATGACCACATCTACTCAAATCTCATTTTGATTTCATTCCCATATCCCTCCATACCAAACTAAGATATGCAATTACACTTCTACAAACGCCTGTCCACATTTTCAACTGTTATTATCCATTGGATAGAGCGAATGGGAAAAGGACACACGCATTTCAATCTCATTCCCTTCTCTTGATCACCATTCACAATAATGCATAGGGAAAAAAGTGTTACGACCATCACTTTTCGAGGGCATTACAACAGCTCTAGCTTTCAAGCTGAATATATATATGTAGCTGTCACCTAAGGAGTACTCGGAACAGTAGTAATAGTAACTCACCTTCCAATCAGGCTCCAAAACCGTTACCCAAAGCTACCGTTTTCATGACAGGGCAGGGGTATCGTAGTAGTATCGTGTAGGTGTATTTGTGTGTGCTATTTTATTTACAGCCAGCATAACTTTGATAGATGGGTATAATTAGAGGACTGCTGGGCCTGAGTGAGCTATGAAAAAGATTCAACGCTTTTTAATTACAATTGGGCTCAGTTCTCAATGCAATGCCTCGTCGGCTTGATGCCAAGATAGGTCTTTATCCTAAAAATGTGGCAAAATCTCCCATTTGCACGACAGGGATAATCAGAGAGAGAAAAATACAGTTATTCCCCATTTAATTCCGTTAAAGTAGTCGCCAGTTTAATAAATATTTGATTAAGTGACCTTTAATTAAATATAGCGTTAGATTAACTTATGTTACATGCACGTTTACGAATGTGGTTGGATGAGCATGTGTACATACATACAATAAGTAGGTAGTGTAAAAAACATAGGTTATGTAAATGTTCTGTAGATTAATAGTGCTAATTTACACCCCAAGTCAAGACACGAGGATATTCAGAAGAAGGATTATCACTTTTCATCCAGAATAGAAAAGACGGAGCTGATAAGAATGTAGGATTTTAAAGAGTGGATAGTTAAAAACCATTGGGGTCACAAGTTTGAGTAAGAGAACTGCGTATCCATTCGGATTTATAGCAGGACACACAGGGTTGCTATGAGATGAGGAGATGATGAGATGCAAAGATGAGAAAGAGGGGTCCCTTTGCTCCGAGTTGATTGTGGTTGTTTATGGAGCATGGCCGAGCCGGGGCAAAAGTCTCTTTCCAGGATGACAGCGCTAATTTTTCATGAAGCGGGTTTTTAGTGGCAAGATAATGTTCTACATTTAGGGATCCTTTACTTCCACTCACTCAGAGTCTATGGAACAGAATCCCCCCGTATTCGGCAAGGGAGATAGATAGAACGTCGTCAACCGTAGTTGTCTGGGCTTCCTGGCCCCTCAAAATAGCAGAGTGTGTCTCTCTCCTCTAGAAGATCTAAAGTACTTTGTAGGAACTCTTCTCTATAATCCATCTCTGCTAAACCTTCGTAGTTGGGTGGTTAGGTATAAATCTGTGGAAATATACATGGATGGATCCGTAGGTATAGACCGGGGAGTTTGTATATGGAAGAGGGTAAAAGTCCACGTATGACAGGTCACGGATGTGGGGAAGAAAAAATGGGCTCAGAATTCCGAGTTTTGTCCCCGGGTAAACCGGAAGCTGAGAATTGATGGTGGACACGCGCTTGTTGAGTGCTTAGCCATAATCCCAATCATTGTATGAATATCCATGTATAATATACATGGGGGTATACAAAGGTTTATTGAGTTTTGACCCTGTCTGTCATCGAAAGCTCCCCCCTATACTTGGCACGCGTTACTAATTAGTTGCGATCCATTATGCTAATCGACACCTTTTGTCTGCCTTTTTCATCAATTCAATTGATCACGAGTCTTCACTCTTGGATCAATGCCCTTGCCTATACCCGAATTATTTATTATATCACTTTGGACATTTAGCCACTACCCCTTAAAATCCACTCGGTGTGTATCCTCTGCTGGCTTTTGTCCTTGCACTCGCATCCGTTGAATTTCATCAAGTCCCTCATTCGCAACTCTTTTCACTGTTTTTATTTATGGTTTATTTCATAACAGTTTGTTTAGACTTTGTTTGGTGCCAGGGAGTTGTTGAGAGTTGAGAGTGTGGGATTGGATACGATGGGAGAAAGCTCGGGGAGTTATGGTGTAATGGGTTTCTGGTCCTGTCTCCTGGTCTTGGTGGTGGGCTCCATGCGACCATGACACAACATAATGGCTCTATTCACTTCCACGGAAAGTCTCCCCCGCTCCAGGATAAATCCATTGCATAAATATGTACACCGGGTCGGGACTTCCCAACTTTTTTTCCCTCTCCACTATCAAAAGGTTGAGGACGGACGGTGATATAATAAATGTAAAAAACGCCGGGTATCTGATCCTGCAAAATCAGTCCCGACTTCTCCAACAACAATGCAAGACTCATGATGACAAACGGGTGGTGGGGATACATCAGGAATAGGTTCCTTCTCGGAGTCTGAATAGAATTTAGGATGGTGTTTCGTTCCGTGCTGAAATTTCTAAGAGAGAGAGAGAGAGAGAGGAATAATGAATTCAATGGAATTGCTGTATAAATAAATGTGATGCATAAAATAATATATTATTTCCACAAAAATCTATGGAAAAGTTCAGAGCTTCAGGATATGCGTTTTCTACACCACGTTCCATTTTCATCAATTTTTGTGCATGCAAGGCACGGTCATAAAATCTAATAGATATCTCTCTATTACATACAAAGCCTTGTCTATCTATACTTTCTACATCGGGACTAAAAGTAACAGAGGAGATTGTATATAAACCTTCTACAAAGTAAGTAAGTAGTTTTATCACATTTGTAAAAGATGAGAGTTTTTTTTTACTAGTGGTGGAAATGTAGTCAAGTAATCCATAGTTTACAAAGGCGGAAGTGTCTTGATGGTAGAACGGAAGGAGGCTATATACCCAAAGCGTAATTCACTCTTCCCGGTTATTATATACATTGGGAACATTATTCTCGCTTGGGAAATCCCCATTCTCCGTCCTTCTTAATTCCTCAAATCCCGACAAAAAATTTTAATCAAACTTCTAGTCAAAGATCCCTCTAGAATTTTCTATCCAGCTTTGGCGATGATGAGTAATTTTTCTCTCCTAAGCCCTTGGAAATGCTCGGAATATTTTGCGTGGGAGCGGAGGCGACTTTTTCAGCCCCCACACACATTTCTATTGGTCTGTAGACAATCCATTTTCCTTCCTCAAGGGGTTCTCATCCATTCTCTTCGTATGCATGAAAGTATTGAGTATTGATGCTATGTGGACACAAGATCAAGTTTACAGATCTGCTAATGCCAACCAACCAGAAGTAGAAGAAACAATGAGAAAATGGGATGAAAGGAGGGCGACGTATTTTCTTACTCTCTCAAACTCTCAGCGTCTCAACTGATTCCTTACCTTGTCTTGTAACAGCATGTCATCTTCTATACGAGACGAGTGTATAAAAACCATAGTGGACTATACACCATCTCCTCTCCCAGAGAGTGTCTCTTTAGGCAATCGGGTTTGTTTGCAGATCCAGGGAAAAAACTAAGGGTGGGCAGACGGCTCAGAAATAAAGTTCTCTGTCCGTTCTCATCAACCTTTCAATTCAGCTGTACTTTTAGTTCACAGTCAACACAGGAGTGCAAGGGTCAATATGTCGACATTCTGTATAGACTGGATCGAAAGCTTCTTCACCTCCGAGCTCTTGGGAAGGCTCTACTTGCTCGTAGACTCTCAAGCTCAATGCTTAAGGGTGGAGATTGCATATTATGAGCCTGTTTTTGAATTTCAGAGAGGATGCGATAGATGTAAATACACTTCTGAATCTCTTCCGCAGGATTACGACATGAGTATTCAATTTAGGCTGAAGAGGTAAATTGGGCAAAGTATTGATTTCCGATGTTTTGTTTCCCTTGTCCATTAATTCGGTGGAAGGACGGAGAGACACAAAAGAAGGAGGAAAAAGTGTCCTTTGTTTACAGTTAAATTCGTTACAGTGGTCAGTCAACTGAAAGCGACCGGATCCTCGGGCTCTCGTCAGATCCGTATTTTATCATCCGTGGTCATCCTACGATATTTGGATCTCTCAGCCTCCCTGCTGCTTATCCACTTCGTCTCTATCCTTTCTAACCCGTCGCACTAATTTAATTCCACCTCTCCCTATACCAACTAACTACTGACCTTCATTTCATTACACATAACAAAATACAACCAAGTTCAGAAGAATCCTTCATATTTTATACTTTGTCATTCTGAAACAAATACAAGTGTCTTCATCGTCTCAGGCCTCAAGGTATAAAAAAGACTAGCATGGGGAATATCAATGAAATTCTCGTCCTTTGAACCGTGGGTAGTCAAAAAATTGGTATTTAAAATAATTAAATTAATTAAAAGTGTTTATTTGCCCATTTACTCAATTTCCATGTCGAGGGCTACCTTGGACGATTGTTACGTTAAATGGGTTGCCTTATTAGGAATTTTGATTGACGGATAAATTGACAATGAAATCTACGAATAATATTAATTGGTGGCAAAACTTGACCAATGCTGGATCTATTATGCATTGTATTGAATGAGGAAAGAGCCAAGGGCAAGGCCGCAGATTATATAAACCATACGTCTGTCTTCAGCCCTGGCAAAACCGGACTTCCAACATTTGATGGTCATTCCTGTGTAACGGAGACGCTAGGTCGGCCGAAAAGATGAGCGGGGAAGGTGTGAGAGTGCTAATTGTTTCTGCTAGTTTGTTTTCAGGGTAATTAAAATTAGGGTAGCTAATAACCGAAACAATTTTTAAAATTGAAAATACCCATTAAAGTCGCTCATCCTCGCTAAATATTTTTTTGCAATAACTAATGCAGTTTCCTGATATGTTTACTACAAGATTGGACTGAAGTCTACAGGGTGTATTGGGTTAATTTAATGTGTTTTATTTTGCTTCAAAGACCACAGATATATACAATATTTCCATATAATTTGAACACAGATGGCCGGACAGAGAAAGCTAGATATAAGCCATAAATAATTGAATATAATAATTCAAAGGTTTTATTAGATAAATGGTTTTACATAGTCCCTACTGATTCTGCCCTCCCTATTATTTTATATTGTTTTAATTTCAAGATTAACTCCTGAGTCCTGAGAAACCAAGTCTCTCCTAGTCTGGTTCCTCGTAAATAATTATTTGAGGGGTAAGGGTGAGCAATGTGGATCCCTTGTGTATCGTGCAGGCTAATCCATCCGCCTTTCTATTTCTAGGAAGAAAGTCGGCTGTGTATTTAAAAATTTATGGAATGATATCTGGGTGATCATAACTGAGTCACTCACGAGACTTAGGAAACTAACCAACCTACCTACTTAGTGGCTCAAAACATTAATAATAATAGCAGTCGGATAGAAACTTAACAAGCCACAACGACCATGACAGGAAACTTCACATCAACTCCTCTTTTGTTGTAAAGTAGAAAAGGAAGTACCAAATTATCATCCTGCGAAAAAGCTGAGTCTTTCACAACCAAAGAGATCTCTCACATTATGAAACGGTGGACAAATTAGCCTATTATTTTGTGTCTATCTTCCCTCCTCGTTTTGTCCTCAGTAATCCTGATTCTCGCCGCATTACGTGTCAGTCACTCTGAACAAGCCTAACCCTTTTCGGCTTATCAAACCCATTGTTTAAACTTTGACAGAAGTGCATGCTAGGCTCTCCTCTTGTACATGGCATCACAAGGGAACCACCATGCATGGCTTCAAAATATTCCTACATGCTTTACCTGATACTAAAATAATATCAAAAATTTACAATCCATCCTCTCCCTTGGTCTTTTGCATGCTCATTTTTTGTTGTACGTGTTTGTTTTTTATATTCATGAAGCACATTAACGCGTCGTAATCTTCTAGAATCTTACTGCATAGCGTGCTTCCCCGCCAGTGTGGTTGGGGATGGGAGAATGTGATGATTTGGTAAGTGGAAGACGCTGAAACTGACAGTGTGGTACTTGCTATTGTTTAGCTGGTAATAAGTGCTTCGTAGTCATAGTCATCATGTTCATGTTTGTACGGAGGTAACCATTGATTATGATTAGTAGACGCTTATCTACCCGGTGGTTCTCATGCACAGTACGGAAGAAAGCTATTACAAGAAATATAATAATACATGTGATCAATTTGGATGCATGTGACATGACCACGACTATGTAATCGAGGTAGCCAGGAGCTCAGGGAGGTCAGAGAGATGTCCAAGTTCAACTTGTCATTAATGTGACCAACCAAGTTGTATTTTTTTCAAACCAAAATGAGAGGCCTTCATGGACTAAAGGAGAGCGAGAGAGTTGCTTGATTCTCTGACGCTTGTTTGGTTAAAGGCTCGAATATTATTATTGGGCAATTGCATAACATGCTCTGTTGTATGTCCAACACGCCCAACAAATTAACCAAGCCAAGACCAAGGGATCCGGAGAACTACTTGAAATAATATGTGTCCATAAAGCATGAAAAATGCATAGCATTATTATTGTCCCCTGTGAAAAATCCTAATCTCTTATTCAAACTGCTATTACTACAAACTCAACCGTACGACTGAAAGCCTATTGCCTCGAGGATCAAATACATGGGACAGATTTGTAGGTGGACTCTTGTACAGACTATAAAATTCGATAGTAGTTCATCTAGCTCTTAAAAAGCCTGACCAGGTGGTTTCAAAATGTCAGTTCTGGTCTCTTCTAGTCTGTAGTCGTAATATACTAAACATTGTATGCAACCCTCTCCCTCCGACATTCTCAGTGATGATTACTGGTGATACTCGTTCACTGAGGTGGTCATGGTCTTGACAGTTATTTTGGACCAAAATTATGCTCAAGCTCCTAAAAGCCACATTTTGTACGAAGCTTGTCCAAGGTTTCAAAGCCACATCCGTGACTTCCAGCGGATCCCTCTCATTAAAATTTTTATTGTGGACGTGACGATGTACGAAAATCCTCGTAACTTGTTCCAAAAACTCTTAACCCTTGTAACTTATATGCACCATTTCATTTTATTATTTTTTATACGAATATTATCATGATTTGATGATCAGTATATACTAACATTCATTAAATTTTATGTCTGGCTGTGTAAGTTGAATATTCCACCAAGGATTTTATAAAGACCTTTTCATGATTTCAAATCCTAATAAATCTGTGCCTCCATTAATCTACAAGCTTCCCTCTAAGGGTTAAAATCTAACAATAATAACAAAGAGTAAACAAAGAGTATTGACAAGATTTATAGGAAGCACTTACACTACATTACCCATCACTTATTGATTCGAGGGTTTAAAGAAGGGAGTGTGATTATGATATGAAAACGATCAAATAGTAATTCGGGGTAGGCGAATTTTGGATAAGCGACCCACAGGGATTGATACCACACCGCTTGAAGGCTCCTAATAAGAAAGTTGGGTTGGCCTGGTTATGAAAAGCCTAGATATGAGATTCGAGTTGGCAGTTAATGGGTTGGCTGGTAGTTGTAAGGTGAATAGATTTCTCACTCGAAGGGAGCTGTCTGGTTAGCAAGCTGGTTATGACAAGAGTAATGAGAAGGACGTGAGAAGTATGCGAGAGAGGAACAATAATAACAAAAGAGGGGTCTTTGCTAAACAATGGATTATTATTACTTGTTACTCGTGGTGGTGGTGGTGGTGTGGTACATCATATCCAATCCTACTAGCCCAACAGTGGAATGAAAAGCTCCACAAGTAGTGCTTGGTAATAAGAAAAGTCAAGAGATGCCCATCTGGATATTAAAGATCCCCAACAAACATTTGGCTCAAGAGGTGTGCCCAGAAAATCAACACCTATAATCATCTGGTCTTGAATTAAGCACTGTAATCAAGTAGAATTTTATACTTCCATTCCATATGGCCCTCCATCCACTTAAATTATATGATGAAGGACTACTTTGGGCTAGAATCTACCAAGACCCACGGAGATTATCGCCCATACCTCCGTGTATAGATATATATACATATATTTACGCTCTACCATGAGGAAGATGATGATGATGATGATGATGATGATGATGATTATGATGACTTTAAGACCACCGGGATGCACCATAGTTGAAATATAAAAATTACAAAAAATCAACAATGGGAGGAGTTCCAAGACAGCTCCAGTATATTTTCATGTTTTTAACAACTTACATCTTTCCCCAATGACTTTATAAAATTAGAACTTTATTACAGGGAAGGAAGATGAAGAGAAGCACACACTATCCACCTAGGATTCTCTTAATACCAATTACCTCTTTTCTAAACTCTTGTGTCTGTAGTTGCATGGTGTGCCAGAGAGTCCAAAATTAACTCCAGTCCATTATCTTTTACGTTTACTAGAGCACAGTCACTCCACACACATAGATTCAATAACATTATATATTATCCCGTCCTTCTCTCCAAGCTTTTTACAAGTTCACAATCCTCAACTAATCTACCTCTCTCCTGTCTAAATACCATTGGAACAGCTTCTAAAAAAAAGAGCCAGAACCTTAATAAGGCATTCTTGGAATCCAAAAATCTTCATGTGGAGCCCATCCATAGGGATGAACCACCAACACTCATTCATTCATTCATTCAACTATTTTCATTTAATAATATCTCATCTCCTTTGCTCTTCTATTTACTTCATTCCATTATCCAATTATCTTCATCATCCTCCTCAGCTTTGTTCTAGCTCTGGTTGAGACACATTTGGGCCTAGTGGGCTATGGATTCTGGAGTCGTGGCATTGCGTAGATTCTACATTATTGGATAGTGAGATTTTTTAATTTTTTTTAAACAAGGACCAAAGGGCATACAAGTTTCCTCTGGTTTAATTTAACCCTTCGCCTATGTGGAATACAAATAGTCGAGGCTCAAGAATCTCCTATGCAAAAGGGCAACACGGGGCTCAGAGAGTCTTTGAGAGTGAGACTGAAGAAGCCGCAGCGCTCTGTGGCATCCTTATCCTCGTTTTATGTAATAAAATGCATCTTGAGCCGATCCATGATGTCATCATGAGAGATGTGATCGAGTTAGATCTCCAAGTAATCTGCATTCCAACTGAACAAGAACTGCATGGAATTCTTGTTTTTTTTCTACTTCCCCCTCCTATCTTGTCTTTATTCATGCCGACTTTTTTTACATCTCCCTTGGTTTTCTAAACCGAGTTTGTTTGGAGTGAAAAAACAAAATTATTGTACCCTACCAGACCAATAATCTGCTTTTTAGATAAATGAATTGTCTTGAAGAGAAATAGCTGAGCTTAGCTATTTGATACTCGAAAAAAGCACGTTAGTCATGATCATTACTGTTCAAATGTTTTTTGAAATAATTTAGTTCCATTTATTTAAGAAGGTAGTCTAAATGTGAGACCTAGCTTTTTTAATGGTCCCTGCAGCTCTAGTTTCCACACATTGTATTAAGACAGATCGTTAGTATGGTTTTCTGCTATTGACGTATTTCTACTGCATGTACTAGTATGAATGAGCCTTTCTAGAGAAATAGTTAAGATTGCCAAAGTATGGATAGTACATAATTTTAATTCGCTAGGTCACCATGAAGAACAGTCTAGAGGGTTTGCATACACTAAAAATAATGCCAAATAATAATAAAAGTTCATCCTTAGTATTGAGAGAAGATTGAGGAAAGAGTCATGAAATATGGACCTGTTAAAAGGGTCAATTTCTAAGGTTATCATGTACCTTTCAGGGCAAACGTTATACAACGCACCGCCTCTGTATGCATCAATCACAAATTTCACTCATTATTATCTGTCTTCATAACTCATCCATATTTTATCCCTTTTTACGACCAAGTTTGATAACTTTGTCATAGTCCATGTCCCGACTAGTCAATCCTGACCTACTTGCCCTCGCCATCGCAATTTACTCTCTTTTCTGTCCACTTTTAATTTTATTTAAGCCACTTCTCTCTCCACTGGATTTCCTCTCTCAAGCTCTCAAACTCTCAACTCTGAATACCCTCGATAATCTACAAAAGTTTAATAGCTTTCTAACTGAAATCAAAAACTTCCGTCAAAGCCAAGCCCATTAAATTAAATTAAACTCTTTTCTTCCTCCACTTTATTTTAGACTTGACTCACAAACTTACTAGGTTCTTTAGTATCAACTTACGAGCAAAATCATATAATCAACAGACTCTCATATTATTCACATACCATGGAGTTTTAAACCACACAGTCAACTCCATAATATCCAGCCTAGCATCCCAACAACTTGCAAAACTCTCTAAATACACAATCCATGGCTCTTCCTCTCCAACTTTTTTTTACCAACACGATTTATTGATTACTTATGCATCTATTTTTGATAAGCCTATCCAATTCCCCAGGAGCTTGAATAAACTCTACCCAACCAACAGCCCAGCCTTCTTGTCTTAACCCTTTCTTCCTTCCACCGTTCCAGGACCTACATGTCCTCTCCTGTCTCAAAAACCGCAAGAGAATCAAGACTCCCAAACAAGAAGGTCGGATATTTATCCATGGTCTGCAACGTGACATACATAAAACACGTACCTATCAAATAGTCAGCCAAGGTGGATAAAGTCGTTAAATCCCCTGAGGAAATGCCATATCTTCATTCCCCCCGTAGTTCCAATAACCCCCTCGAAAAAGTATCAATTTCCCCTTAATAATCCATTGAAAATCCAGGAAAGCGGATGACGCCACGATACCATCAAAGAGTTTAATGACAAGCGACTAAGGAGATGACATAGCTGGAAATTGGCGTAAGAAGATACGTGAGGGTCATGTCATGTCATAGATAATTACCCCGACTGCTTTGAGTCTCCTCTCTTGCTGGCCGTGTTGGCAGAGCACACGGGCTTGGCCAAGTTGATGTCTTGTTCTTGAGCGGGGAGAGTTGAGACGAGTTGTGTTTCTCCGACGAGAGAATCTTGAGAAGTCTTAAGAAAAAGGATAAGAAGTTGGAAGGGTTGAGGAGGAGGAAGGACATTGAGTCGAGTGTTGAGTGCATAGGCAGCAGGCGTTTCTAGCCACACTCGTAACCCAACAGTTGAACCAATAAATCTTGGACTTGGGTGTCAACCATCGCGCCGAACGAGGAACGCTCTGCCACCCTCAGCCACACTGTCTTCTTCACCCAGACTCCAGACCTTATTCCCCTCCCCTATTCATACGAACGGGTTTTGAGGCTTTTATTCCTAGACCTAATAGTCTATCAGAGAGATCAGAGGGGACTCTGACTGTCTCTTTGCATCTCCTTTGCTAGACGCATTTTTAGTTTGGAGAGGCGAGAGAGGAATCCTCGAAACTTGTCGAAATTCTGGGATTCATCTCATTTCGGGAGTCTGTGTGGGTAGTGGAGGATTCGACATTGTTAACTTTATGAAATGAATTTTTGAAAAAATATCAAGGGCTATTTTTGAGGAAATTTTAACAACCATTTGGTATTGGTAGTTTGGCTTTGATTTTAAATCTTTTTAAACAGCAATGTCAAATGATTGTATGGTGAACTGATAATACTATGGCCAATACTATCATTTGAGGGGGGTTAGGGATTTAATAATTTATTTTTATTAAGTAAGATGATGGGTGGGATTGGTCATGGGATTTTATTTACAAGAGAGTGGTATTTTCCTTTTGATTTTTAGGTTAATATGATTGAAGGTATTAAAATTATGGATGGCTGTAGTTGCAAAGTTGGTGTAAGCTTTTTCAAATATATGATTTAAAAAAGAAACAGTAATTGTGATCCGTTTGAAAAACAGATATAGAAATTCATGTATTTTCACGTATATTATATGAGATGATGATGATACAAGTGGTGAAAATCAGTTATATTTTAGTAAGCTTCAAGTAATAATTTGTTATGAATAATAATAACATGCTAACGTTAATTAAACAAACTAACCGTTGTAATGGTTAAGTTTTAATATTCTGAAACCATTTTTTAACTTTCCATGAAATAAATTTTAACATTAAAAGAGCCAAATTTATTCTTCAAATATTTTTCATCAATTAGTTCTATAATTGAGATGCAGTTATAAATGTAGTTTATAATCCAAAATAGAAAATCGATACCAAAAACCGAACTAAAATAAAAATGTGAGTGAAATTTTATTTTTAACGACACATCAAAATCTGATCTAATCCGAAATCTCATCCTTCTACATACCATCATATCATACCATCCTGGAATACTTGGCCAATCCCCGAGTAAATATTTTTATAATAATGTTCCATCATCCAAGTAGCAAATACTGTGAAATGAAAACAATCAAAGAGCATTTCAAAGGCATTTTACCCAAAACACAGACTTTTCCATCCACATGAAAATAATAAGACCGGAAGTGATGGATGCACCGTCCCCATGTTCATTTAGTGCAGATACTCTGTTTACGGCTGACTAATTAAAAACCAAAAAATATCCGGAGCTTAATGAGAGATTAAAAATAGGACTCCAAGAAAGGATCCAGTGAAAGGGCTTGTTGATTGTACCGAAGGAGGCCTTAGGTCGGTTTTGATGAGTTTTGCTGTGGCCGGAGATGGTGAGTGTGAGAGATAGACTGGGTGGGGATACTTGGTAGTAGTTGGAGAGAGATAGATGTATAAAATGTATTTCCACACATTTGTAGTGCAGGGACTCGGGTATTCCGAGAAGGTGTTGACCAGGGGGCGACTTTCTCGGGTAGGAAGTGTGATCGCGTGTAGGTGAGAGAAAACACGGGTAAGAATAGGACGAGGGTTTTTGCGGGTTAAGTGGATACGGTATAAAGATAGGCAGGGATTGGTGGTTGGATGTGTGGGGAAACCAATGGGCACTCGGTGTGCTCATTAACGCCCCACGGCGCTACCAAGGGCCTGGAAGGCGGCTGCTTTCCCACTTCGACAGCGCCCACAAAACTGCCAGTTGCATCCCAAACACTCACATCGGTACGAAAAACTCCTCCGGCCAGAAACAAGTTCTGAGAGCTCTGAAATCCACCACGACCCGACCGACCACACTATTACTCTCTATGCTCTATACCCCCACCACGGCTTTAACACTCAACAGCTTGAAGGAGCAGTACACACGAAGAGGATAACATTCGTGTCCAAGGCCTCCTCATCTCCCATTCCAAATGTTGACTCCGTACCTCTAACACCAACCCAGCCGCTTGGATACATACACACCAGCTCCGAGAGAGAAAGCATTGTCATTACCGTTGTCAACGGGGAGACGGGAACCTGTCACTTTTTCATACACTTCCGGGAACCAGCCTACCAAGGTGGTGGAAAAATATACCAGAGCCAGTGTCAGTATTAGGACGACTCATTAACACTAGAACCTCATCCTGAGATATTAATTACCATGTGCGACAGCTCCTTGTGTATTTTTTCCTCAATCCAGCAAGCACCTCTCAGTCTCGCTCAGACCATCGCCAAGTTTCGTCAAATTCACACGCGTCAACCTTCTTCCTCTGAGGTGATCGGCTTCAACTCAAAGACCATCTCAGGCTCAGAGAAACAATTAGATCGGAGTTGACCAGCCTTGGCGACAAACAACCCTCATCTCTTGACATACTAAAGTTCCTAGAAATTCAAAGCAATATCTACTCCGATTTTAATATTATTATTATTTACCACCTCAAACGTACGGATACACATTAATTATCCTATTACATACCCTCAGTACAGTTAAGGAGGAACAAAGTTTCACTGCATTTACAAATCCATGGGAAAGCCCTTCTTCCTTCCGTCGATTGAGTGTCGAGAAAATTATAGGAAATCCGAGTTGAGTCAAGAGAGATACGAGAGTTACTTTGGTAGGTGTGAAAACCACTTCACACTTTGACCAACACGGATTACACTCCAATAAGACCTAAAACATAAAACGAAAAAGTTCCATGAATTCTCTTTTTTAAAAACATACCACCCTTGTTGTTGTGAAACATTTTGTGACATTATGCAAATTGCAACTGCAATCTACCTTCTCAAGTGATAAGTGCACCACAAACTCTAACCTGCTAATAAACCGTGTCTTGGCTTCAGATTTCAACGTCCTCAAGAGGTTTGGACTTTCAGACGATCCACCTTCCTGAAATTTTAAAACAAAGCCGGAATTAACCCCAAAATATTATAAATATTTTTTTGAACCTCCTAATTACCACACCCACCGGTTTCAGTCAACTGAACTGGGACGGATGAGAAGCTGCCAACAAGCACAATACGATACTCGGATCTGAATTATTGAAAAGCCCTAATCTCAAATTACCGATAAGTTCATTTCCAAGCCCTCTCTCCTCCGTCGTGATATCCTTTGAATGCCAGAGGTTGAAGGAAGCCTTAGGAATCGGCATATTTGGCAAGAGGAATAAATCTGAATAGAAAACTTTGGATGATAACAAGTCAACAAAGGTATGAACGGAATGTTCTTATCGTCTCAGACCTGAGAGACAAAGGAATGGACACTATCTTGAGAGCCAAACGGTCATCTCCTGCATCTAATTGGGCCCAGTGATATCCTACAGTTCGAACAGTATATTATAGCCTTGTCTCATTATAAAGTTTGTCTGAAAATACCTGGTTGGGAAAAGCTCAAAGTAAGCCCGAGTGGACAAAGTAAATAATTCATCCGACACATTCAGTACAACCACTACTACCAGTAGATCGAACATTGGGGAGGTCTGCAATAGTCTGCATGTTGATAGTGTTGATAGACAGACACTACAATTGCTGCTGAAGAGTGCAAAGCTGAACACCGACGCGAGTTTGTATGGAATTTCATTAGAAATACAAATATTACAAAATTAGAATCACACAAGGACACCCAAACTACCTTTGAACGTATTGATTTGAGGTTGAATTTGTGACTTGAAGACTCTGGCTCTTCATCCCTCTTCTCTCTCGTCCCTGCTAATCCCATATCAATCCTGACAAGATATTTAAATCTGTTGGGAGTAAGACGGAGACTAAATTACTCCTTGTACACCAGTCAGGAGATAAGAAGTGAAGAGAGAGGATCTTTGGATAATTTGAAAGTGTAATAAGGAGTAAACTGGAGGATGAGACTTTTGTATCCCTGTGTCCAGAAAAGTTGTTTGCTCGGTGTGGTTTCTCAAGACAAGTGGGATTATTTGTAGTACCTTTTTTGGGAGTAAATAGTAAGTGTGAGGACTGATAACTGCTACCGCAATTAGTATTTAGTATTTTTAGGCTAGTTACATACTGCTAGTGAATGTTATTAGATGCGTGGTGGAATTCAGTCGGAAAGATAGGAGATTACAAGAGTGGTCCCAGTTTTCGAACCGGAGTCGGGTTCCAACCGTTCTCAATGCGTTTCGAACCTCCAGTGTCCCTCATACCTGAAATGGCGTTTCCGCCATTCTTGTTACCCAGGGCGCCCCCCGCAGGACCTGCTGACTTTTCCGTATCCTCACTTCTTAGCCAAAATCCCTACCTACCCCTTGGGGCACCTGGCTATCCACTTGTTCCTAAATTGGGCCATTACCCCCCACCCCCGGGTTCTCATGGGGGTCCCGGCTCGGCTGATGATCTCCGACCTCTTAGAAGTCTCCCACCTGATGATGATGGTGTTGTTGATGATCCCAAAGTCACACTTGAGGGTCGAGACTTGTGGGAAAAATTTCATAAACTTGGAACTGAAATGGTCATCACGAAGTCTGGAAGGTAAGATATCATTTTTTGATTTTTATTACAGATATATTAGATGGATCAGGATTTAAGTCATGATTGTAATTTTATTTTAAGATTTTTTTAAAACTAGAACATTTTTATCATTAATTACAATTTACGGATTTATATTGAGGTCCAAGATGATAACTCACAATTAATATCAATACTTATGAGCAATGTAGTACTGGACTTTTCCAATTGTGATTTGCTAGATTATGGATTAATACAGAAATAATTTCAGCTTTGGAAGTTGAAATTACGTTCAGTAATCAATAATATATACCGTTCCTTAATTTTAAATATATTATCAGAAAATATCTTGAAATACGATTCTAAGTTGCAAGAATATCAGAGTCAGTTTCATTTCCCAAATTACAGTTGTATTAATATTATGCCTATTTTATGCGACTAAAATTTCCGTTTTCTTTCATTGAATGAAATATTATGTCTAAAAATCAGAACAAGTTTTTCAGAAAAGTATTTAGCAAAGTTGAAAATTTTCCATTTTATTTTTCAAAGTTTAATATTTCTATTTAGCCAGAAATCGTGTATTTTTCTATACTATAAATTTTGCTATAAGCCCCACTCAACCACCTAGAACAACGTAACGTGCACATTCGTCATTTCATGTTTATGACAGGCTAGCTTTGCTTTGCCTTCACCGACAACTCGCCTTAAAATGCAGATCAGTTTAAGTGCTAGCATCTAAAAGGCTTGAGATTGTAAGATTAGGAATATATAAGGAGCAATTCAGTTCCAAACTTATTTTCATAGGCTTCGTAGAGTTTGATAGCTCGTAAATTATTGGACGTAAGCACAAGTGAAAATAAATGAAAGGCGGAGAGAGAAGAAAAGTGAAGAATTAGGTGACATTATTGTAAATTATATTGTTCGTCATTTGAGCCCATGAGTTTCGTATAGCTTCAAGCCCAGCGTTTAAATTAAAGTACGTGTGGACGGAAGATGTTACAGTTTATTTATAGTGTTGTAAAATACGGGATGATTTATGAAATCCCAATCATGTTGAATGATGTGGTCAGCCATGAGTGGTATATGGTACATCTCCATGAAGTCCAAGCGAGAGAAGAATAGTATACAAATTTAAATACATTTATATAATAAACATATCTGCCTTCCCTCTCGTTAGGTGTTGAGAATTTTCTGGAATGTCTGCCTGTCATGGGCATATACGAGCTGTGAGGAATTTGTTATATACAGCTCTGTGACACTTGAAACAAGGGGTATCCTCAATATATAGTTAATATATATAAGGCTTGATAGTTATCACCGCATATTTTGTACTAATAAACAAGTAGACGAGGCAGGGATTTAGAGACAATGGGGTTATGGCTTTTCCTCCAGGATGACATGACCTGAGAAAGTGAGTACGAAGGATAAAAATAATAGGGTCTTCATGGGTCTACGTATTTGGTTCCTAAATATTTTAAATCTCCCAAAGGTCCTCCGACAAGACCTCTGAAGGACTGTCCTCTGATTTTTGTAGTTGCCGTTGGTAATGGATATGAGAGAGAGTATACTATTTTAAATGGGCTCACAGGTTACTTTTAAAAGACAGAGGAAATCCATTACACTATACTTTTATACTTTTAAAATGCTTAATACTTTTATGCTCTTGTAAACACCTTAAGAACAAGGGGTTTAGGATAATGTTATTAAACACGACCATTCCAATTTCCACATCTGTCTTGTCCCAACTGTTTTCGTCTCTCTTGGAGAAAAAAAGTGGGAAATTAAAAGATTGAGATTAGGATTGTAAGGAAGGCGAGAGGAGATAGATGCGGATAGTGGGAAATAGGGAGGCAGGCAACAGGGTCTATTGAATCTCTGAAACGATAGACTATGGATTCAAGAGGCTTACCTACTTGATGTTCTTCGCCTACTGCATACGGATGGAGATTCGAGTTGCGAGAGAGAGACTCCCAACCGCATACGGGCAAACATCATCCATTCCCTTCCTTTTTCGGAAGTCTGGAATAGTCCTGGCTGGATGGTACTATATTTTGTAAATTTAGCATTTGAAAAATAATTGCACTTCGAATCCAATGTTAAAACGATAGGTGGGCTTTGAGAATTAATATTTAATGATTTTAATCGAAGAAATAAACCGTACGCATGTATAGGTGCTATCTCGGTGTGTATCTATTTATCACTTGATGTCGAATCCGACTCATTCAGCATTAATGTTTATTAATAGAGGCGGAAAAGACATTGGAGTTTTAGGACTGAAACCTTTCATGCATAAAGTAGGAGTGACAGAGTAGGATTTGATGATTGTAAAGATAATTTTGAGTCCGACTTGGATTGCCATCACTAAATGTTTGGGAGTAATAATAATGATGATAGAGATAGAGAGGAGATTTGAAGGAAATCATAATGGTAGCCAAGGATGTTGTTTTTGATAGTGTGGAACAATCCTCAGAGAGAAATGGCATTAATGAGAACGGTGGACTTAGCGGAGTAGTAGTGCCACTAGTCACCACTGCTGCTTCTCAGATGTCCTTATCTCCTTAAAAGAGTTAGGACTGTTGGCAGTGTTAGCGCTACCATGTCGTGGAATACTTGGAATTGGCGAGACTAACAATAGGAGGATTGTCTTATATGGGTTTAAAGTTTTATGGTGTGTCATAGGAGTCTTTATTAATTTGATTTGGCTCACGACAGCCATTGTTTTCCCTTTCATGAGGGATTGGACACCTGTGATTGTATTGATACTAATTAAGATTCCTCGTGTAGTTTGGCAGCATTATTCTGTCTAATCATTTTTGATAGCTGGCATTTGGAGGCTTTAAATTTCATTTAAATGTCTAACAGCTGCAAAATGCAGAGTGATAAAAAATTATGTTCAGATGGATATGGATTCATGTATAGGTGTGTGACTGTGTGTGTATGTTTGTGCGGGACATTGTACTTTGGTTGGAGCCGTTATGGTTTCATGAATTTTAGCATCAAGTAGAATATTAGTAGGTAGATAGTGACTGCCGAACAATGACTTATTTATTTAGTTTTAATGGCTCGGTAGAGAGCCAAGTGAAACAATTAGCATGTCATTTAACACATATAGCCCTTGATGAGTTCATTTAGCCAGCTTATTTGTTTCAAAGAATTTAAAAGCAATTACAAACTTGTTTGTTTCATGGGTTACGATACATATGGGATACATAGATATACAGATGTAATGGGAGTAAATATTGTACAGTCCTTGTCACTGCCAGGACAGTAACTGGCCTAACTGGTGCATCCATTATGCCATTATTAGTCCATTGCAATAGTATTTATAAACTTGAAATAATTATCAAAGTAGTCGTTGTTTCAGGCGTGATTCTCAGGTGGGATATTGAACTTTTAATTTTAAATTCTCTCGGCTGCAGTGTCCCAAGAAGAGGTGTTCTTTTCGTTGGAATGAATGAAATGGGTGGGTACCTCAATGGAACTGACAATGCGATGGTTTTAGGCCATCAGAGCCAAATGACATGAAACTAGTACCAAAAAATCAATTGGACAATTAGAAAT